>OLMO02000297.1:13665821-13677132 GCA_900291935.2 Cassiopea xamachana
ATATATATATATATATATATATATATATATATATATATATATATATATATATCACATGCTATATCACAACAAGTGTTCTACAAAAAGGAAGGAAATCACAAGCTATATCACAACATATGTTTAAATCAACACAAATAAAACAGAGTTTCCAGACACGCAAAAAATCACTAGAACTTTAATTTGAGATGATTCACTTTGCACAGTTAACATTTGTACGGTAGCAATGTAGGCAACAGGACGAGGCAAAGCAAATACGGGACAAAGAATCAAAATTTGGGGCATACAATATCTTTGTAAAACAATCAGCAACCAACAGCAGAGAGTATGGGCGTTAAACACAATGTGAATTTTTTGGGCAGGGGTATTGATAGGGGGCAGGAGTGGAGGGCTGGGGCAATCTGCTGCTGTGGCCATACATTGCACGGATAATCAAATGGCCTATGGCAGTACAAACAGAACTAGTGCCATTAATCCACGAACTCTTTTTCGCAAATCATCTTTCATTCCTAGAACTTCTCAACTGTGGAACTCATTGCCACTCACTACTTTCCCTGAATCCTACAACTTATCATCCTTCAAATCTAACATCAGCAAACTTGATCTTATCTCCCTCTCTTTTTAAACTTCCCTATTCTCTCAGTTTTTCCTTTGTCGGGGCTTTGTTATAGGCCCTACAGCCTTTCCCCGACATTACTTACTAAAAAAAACTCATTGTGTCACTATATTCGCGAAGGAATTCAAACTTATGAGTGACAATTACCAAAATTTCTACGAACTTCTTAAATATTAAATAATTATATGGGTTTCTAATTGCAATTAAATCTTCTATACTCAACATACAAATGTCTTTTCGAATGACGCTAATTGGCACTTGCGGTAAAACGTCTTTCACTTGCTGAACCATCTTGTCAATTTTACTCATCGACGGTGGCCTCTGCTGTTGAGGCACAACTTTTCTAACAGATGGGCTGGATCTTTCTACAAGGAATTGTTTGAGTCACTAGGTAAGCTGTCAATGCTAACACTAAAAGGAGGCTTAACCAAAATGGGATGAAAATAAATAAGTTGGAGCAAATCTTATTATCAAAACATTTCAGCAGCGAGTTTATTATCTCCTACTAAAGTGTAACGTGCTGATATGAACTTGAACTCCTATAGGGATTAAACAAGCACAAACTACCTCTTAGTTCTAAAGAGCCATGTTTCTCTTTCAACATTGTTCTCTAGACATAACATGTAGGAAACAGGTAAAGCCTCTTTCTGCTTTTTCAAATTTATAAAAAATCATAATCAATAGCTTCTAATGCCCAGCCTTCAAAATTCCCCTTCTAAACTTCATCAGCATGTTAAAAATAATGGAAGTTAAAAAAGACACCACAGACAAACCTTCACTTTCATGTTTTATCCTTTTCATAAATTCTTTTTTATCATTAAAGTCAAACTGACTTGGGTGCACACCAAGCGACTCTGCCATTTTCTAACAGAGAAAAAGCTTCCAGATAAAGAAATGCAAAAACTGACAGCACAATATTTTTGCAATAAGAAAACTTAACATTTTCAGAGTTACAAATTTTCATCATAAACTCAAAATGCATCTGTTCTCCACCAGATATCACCAATAGATTTTTGTAATGACTTTTCAGAGCTATCATGAAATAGCATAATCACCAAGTAATAGGTTTTTACTACAGGGGGTGCTCTCTCTCCTTGATTAGTCTATCTATTGAGAGGGCTCCTCCTTTAAGAAATTCCTGCATGCCAATCTTCTCCAATATTATAATATCTTTATGTGTGTTTTAATCCTCTCTTTCTCTCTCTATGTTAGGTTAAATTATATATTTATATAGTCTATTGTATGATGGAATTTTTAAAATGAAATGAACTTGAACTTGAGAATCTTCAAACCAAAACAATACCAATGGTACCTTTTGAACGGATTTTGCAAAGTCTTCCACCAAGGCTGGCTCTTCCTTGCGCATTTCTGGAAGATACCTAGGAGGGAAAATTAACAATTCAGTAATAAAATAGAGAAATCCACTGACTTTACAATGATTTGATACATTCCATCATAATGCTCACTAAAAGAGAGGTGCTGGTAGTACTGTACTAGCAGAATTTTACAGAAATTAACTGGAAGTAACTGAACTGGTGTATGTGTATCAGGGACATTAGAGCATATTTTTGAGTGAGGTGCTGGGGAGGAGTGATGAGATCCAATTGGGGAGTGGGAGTGGGGGTTAGGGACAGAGCCCCTAAAAATGTTTATAACAATGCCTCTAGATTGCAAGAAAACCTTTTTGAATATCAAAATACACCATATCTTAGATAAGATAGGGTTTCTATTGTATGACATTAACACTAGCAAAAAATGGGGAGCTCCAGCCCCCCAAGCCCCTGGCATGCATTTGTATCTATTTCAGCTCCTGACTGCAGGTAATTCCAAATTAAGAAAAATCCTAGACATTAGGGCACACAGCATTACACTGTTCCTTTCAATGGTTCAAAAATGTGTTTATTGTCAATCATTTTGAAAATTCCTTGCCAAGAAGCAGCTAGCAAACCATACTATTTTATTTGAACATTCAAATCCATCATGAACCATGGTAGATATTCAACAGTTACAAGTGCTTCCAAAACCATTTTAACTCAGCTCAAATGTTTTATTTTGGACTTGCAATATAACTTGCTATCAAATTTAACTCATTTAATCCAATGATCAGAGGTAATTTTGCTATCAGGAAGTGCCCTCAGGAAAAAGCAATATTCACAAATATCCCTACTATAAAACAAAAGACATATTCATCATAATATTTGACATGTATCATTTGTCCATTAATACTTTATCCTACTAAAATCATGTACAAGAGAAACTAGTTTAGCTGAATATCACGTGAAACATGAAAATTCTTCACACCTGACATGGAAGATTGTGTATGGAACAAAGAGTGACCAAAGAAAATCACTCCAGAAGCTTCCATCTACAACAGACTAAAAAGTTCCACATTTTGAGAGTACATGATAAATGATACAATTTTCAGTTCAAGATACATAGTAAAATGATCATTTTAAATGAATTGCAGCCCCAGCAAAAGAATCTAAAACAAAATGAAATATAGGTTTTGCATATTATGTGGGAAAAGCTAATATTAAACAAACAGGTAAAATACTGTGATATTTCTTTAAGTTTCTATCCACTTCTTTTTCCCTTTATAACAGTTTATTGTTCTTTTGTCAAATGTGTATACATATATGTGTTCTAATAATTCTTATTATATTCTGTAAGCAATTGATGATGGATAAGGTATCCGAAGCATTTATTGTAAAATAACAAGTCTAGTTGTACTTATTTGACTAATCTCGAACTTAAAATAAAATAAATAAACAAACTAGGCAAAAAACTGTAGTATGATAATGAAATGCAATAGAATGCAAAGAAAAGTCAAAATTAATAATTAAAACACAAGAAACAAACCAGCACCAGTTTGCAACTAATGCACAATATATTTATCAAATGAAATCATAGAGTACTACTTTATAAAGCTTTATATCCTTGAAGCCTTCAAGTGGCCTTAAAAATCATAGCTACAAACAAATATAATCTACAAAATTTGCTTAACCATCAGTGAATATTTAAAGCTGATGCAAAATTCTTACCAGTTTGATTGGCAATAATGAAAACCTTTTTGCTTTCAACACAATCTAAAATCAAACAAAACAATATATACGTATAACATGAAATACTTATAGTCACAGTCCTACTGATCTGCAATTAATAATATCTGAAGGTCCACTTGCCTGCTTTAGCTAAAGTACAACAGTGCTGTCACTTACCAAAAAGACTGGTGTTCTAGTCATGGACTGATAAAGGAAGTTTATGTGTCATATTTCTACAGACTGCATGTCAGTAAAATGAAAGTAGATGTAGTATACAAGGGCTGCAAAGTTGTTGAAGGCAAAATAATTGAATCCAAAACTTACTGGTTGATATGCCAAGCTGGTATCAAAAGGCCATGTACTGTAGATAAGTAAAAAAATCATTAAGCTATTGGGAACTACCATAAAGTGCAATAACCAGTTTTCTATAATTACCAAATCTCTTAAAATGATTTGCATACATGTTTTTCATAAGAAAACCACTGTTTTCCCTGAGCCTCAATTGTCTTAACTTTTCCTGAAATTCAGCCTGAGATTTTCTTAAGTTTTTCTTAACTTTTACTGAAATAAACTGTCTACAATGGTTTACACTTTCATTAATAATATTTTATACTTGAATTTGAATTCCATCTTTAACATTTTGAACGCAATGACAATGAAATACTGATTTTTGGCCTATAAAAACACTTAATTTTGGAAATTGAGCCTCATGATTTTCTTACAATTTTCTTAAGATTTTGACAATTTGAGCATTATTTTCCTATAAACTTTTTTCTTATAAAAAAAATGTGTAGGTAATATGATAATTTGCCAAATAGAATCACTCATCCTCAAACATTGAGCTTTTTATCAAGAAAACTCAATATGGTAAAGAAAGCACATCTATATGTTAAAGTGTGTGATGCATGAAGAAATTGAATGATAAAGGATACCTGAACTTGAGAATCCCAACACTGCCACTAGAAGTAGTTTCCTCAGGAAATACAAGTACAGGGCTTTCTGGCTCTAGCAAAATTAAAAAGTATTTAAGAAAGCTACCAATAAGAAGAGAAACCACCTACCTATAAATTCAAATATTTGAACCAAGGAGATGCTCATAGGAGTAGGGAATTCAATGAATACTAGACATCCTAATGGTGCAGAAATTTGACAGACAAGAAGCAGTTTTTAGCTTGCAACAATAAAAGCATAATTTCCAATTAGTCAGGGTTTTACTATACCTGCACAAGAGCAGTAGCTTGTGAATTTGCTAGAAATCTGGCTTAATGAGCAGCTTGCAAAATCAGGGTATCCCATAAGCCAATGCAAAAAAGAAGGGAGCTGTTGTGTTCTGGACACCTGGAAAATCACAGAGGTGTTTTAATACAATGAAAATGAAACTGTAATAATAATGGAAAAATAACTAAAAAATACTAAATTTATTAATTTCCAATAAATACCCTCCAATAGCAAAAATTCTTATGTCTAATCTTGAGTACAAAAACATTGTGGTAATACTTCATTTCTTCAAAGTCAAATGTACTAATTCATAAACATTTAAATATTCAATATATGACATTAAAAACTAAACAAATATGGCATTCAAATAATAACAAAAAATTAACAAACCAATATGACTAACAATATTCAGGTCCAAAAATGAAATTTTGGCACATACGTCATTAGAAATTGAAGATACAATAAAATATGATGTTAAGGACATACAAGAACAAGGTTGTCAATTGATTCAAGAATTAAACTGTCCAATTGTGAAATACTATTACAAACCAAAATCTAAAAGAAGAAGAAAGTAAATAGTATTATCATACAGAAATTGGGACATTGTCTACAGATTTAAAGATAGCATATCACTAAAGTTATTGGACCTATTGAGCTGAGATTTTGGTGATATACTCAGTGTACCATAGAGATTTGATGGCCTCAAAATGAAGAAAATCTGAGGGGGTGGGTGTCAGGAATGTAATAAGTTGACATGCAGTTACGCTAATATCAGCATACAGGAATAGATAAGTATAATTATCTGCAGCACAATACCTAACACATCCATAGATCAAACTGACAAAAAGTAAACCTGTTGAATATTGCAGCATACAATAATTGAATGATTGGGGTGGAAATGTTAACATTAGATAATTGAAGCAAAGATCAATGCTGGAAATGATGCATGGGCTGAAGCATCTAAAACATTTACTTTATTTTCTATGTAGGATATGCACCAAGGATGGAACCAGTGTTTTTCTACTAGGGGTCAACTCTTTCTGCTGGGAGGCTAAAGTGTTGGTAGCAGGGCACAGGAACTGCTAAAATAACTCCAAGAAAAGGGTCCTTTACTTCCTGAATGGGGGCTACCATGCTCTTATGGGGGTTATATAAGTGGAAACAAACTAAGAAAATAATGAGCATTATAATAATACCAGAGAATGCAGTACAGCATAAATTAACATAACATTGTGTTTAAAATAACCTATTAATATAACATATTGTGTTTAATGTACTTTATAACATATAATGCATAATGCAATATGGTTTTCATAGAATTCAAATTCAATAGCAATGTCTATATAACAATACCTTAGAGCCAGGTGATGGCTGGTGGCCTTCAACAAATATTATAATACCAAGTGCAATTCCATGTATCCTTAAAATTATCCTAAAACAGAAAAATATTCACATTAAAACTAATCAGGGTGGTTCATACAAAATTTTCTTGGGGAATTAGCACCCCCACATCCTGCTTATATAATGGGTGTAACCTTTTGCTTTCTGTTGTGCTACAGCACCTAATTCTCCTATTTTGGTTCCCAGAAAACACAAAATCAAAAATTTTTTGCAAATGGAGAATGTAAATTTGGTGAGTTGATGATAGAACTATTGCTTGGCAAGGTGATACCTTTTGCAATCCACTGTAAGAATGGGCCTAGGCACATATTTGAACAATGAAATAAGCAAATCACCAGCTGCTCACTATGTTTTGAGAAATAGTGGCTTCTAACAAGATTTCACAAAAGGAAGTTGATTGGAGTGAAGCTTCCATTCATGTAAAGTTCTTGAAATTGACCTGCTCATTGCTACATTCAAATTTTAGTCCAGCAAACATATGATTAGTCCCTTAAGTAAGTGTAAATATTGAGAATATGTCTATTCCATAAATATATTTACCATACTAATTAGAATTGTTGACAATCAATGAAAATCTATACAATAAAATGTAACTTTTTGGCTAAAACCCTTTCTGATAAGCCTGAAACTATTTTGTCTTGCTTCTTGGGACTTTCCTAGCTGTTAAGTATACACACAACGTACAAATATTACATAAATGCAACAACAAAATGAATTCTTTATGCACTAAGCTAGATACAAGAAAAAGAATATTAAACTCTTATGTGTGGTCAATTCTTTTATATGGTAGCGAGACATGGATAATAAGCTAGAATATGGAAGAGAAATTAAAATCCTTAGAATTATGGTTTTTCAGGAATATGTTCAGAGTATCATGGTTAGATAGACAAATCAATGAAATTGTTCTAGACAGGGTTGGAGCACATAGAAGTCTGATCAACATAATTACAAAGAGGCAAATGTCTTTCTTAGCCATATATGCAGAAAAGGAAAGCTTGAAAATTTAGTTAGCACAGGAAAGATTCAATCAATTGAGGGAAAGAGAGCTTGTGGTAGACAGAAACAAGGCTTTATGGCTAGCATGAGGAGAAGAATGGATCAACCTTGGTCAGGAAGTGTAATCATCCAACATATAAAGGAAAGTGGCATCTGGCGGGCCACGATCGTTAACGTCGATATACAGGACACTCAGATAGGTGGCGCTAATGCAGTTTTGTACCGCCTCCATGTCTGCCATTATGAAATTGACCAAAGTGACCAACCAACTATACCCGCACACACTCCATGTTTAGTAATTGCAAACATGGCAGACATGGGGGCGATAGGAAACTGCATTAGTACCCAGATATGTACATCCACTAACCAGGATTGCGGACTAACTAAAGTGAACAAATAAACGCAAGTAAAATACCTTCTTATGAGTGAATCTTTCGGTAGAAGTAACAGGAATAATCCAATTTGAACACAAAAGAGTAGCCTCAGTAAGCAAATGCATGTGCCCAGTGGAAAATATATTAAGAAAAGTAAGAAATGATAGCCACTTGGTAGCCTAGAAAATACAAAGCGACGGTCATTGGAAGTTTGGAGGCTAAACCGCTACTAGCTGCAACAAAACTGTGATTGTAATAATGTAATGATCCTACCCATGCATGACATTTCTAGGGCTATCTATTTGTACACACAAAGAACTTCCCCCCACATTTAGTCGTATATAACTTAACATAAAAAAATCTGCTCTGATAAAATCTAACGTCAAAAGGGGCAGAACTTGCAGATATATATCAAAGCATTGTATATACAGATTATTAACGTCTTAAAAACCAATAAGGAAGATATTTAACCTTTGAACATTGAACACGTCTTGTATGGCAGCAGGCGCCATTGCTGTAATTTCACGTAGCAGCAACAACAAAATTGTTGTAATCTGTTGTATGGTTGTAATCACGTTTATATGCTGCGGAGCCTCCTCCTCATTTGCTCAGTAACAAACTCAGTAGGTGAGTTGTTTGTGGCTCCCTTTGAAAAAATGGCTTTTTTAGGTGCTCTCCTTACAAATGTAAAATACACTTGAAAAACGCAAACATTAGAAATCCAATAGAAAACCGGCTGTAAGCATTTGAAACGACCTTTGTCTACTCCAGGCCTGGGCAAGCTACAGTCCATGGGCCACATTCATACGTTTATGTAAGGCACACATGAAGCCAGTCGTAAACAATACGTAAAGCAAGCATCCATCTTTTTCACTTTTATTTTAAAACTTATAGTCTTATTGTTTTTTCGTTGTTTCTGGGGAATAGCAAGTTAAAGGTAAATTTTATTGTTTCAATAAGTTTTGTTTTCTTATTTGACATATACACCACAATTTCACCCAACCTAGTATAAACTTTTGCAGAGTGATTTGATCTTCTGAAAAATGTAGAAAGCGCCTTTCTTGATCTACTTCAACATGCATGCCTTAAAGCGTAGGTCTATAGTCTCCGAAAAACTGGAGTGGATATTCCCACACAACTCCACCATTTTGCTCGTTATGAAGCTTCAGTTGACAATAACCCAAAGGGAAAAGGAAAACAATTACCAATTGCTTTCCTTTACCTTTGTTGGAGAAAGATACATCAATCTATAAAAAGTAGTCTCCGAAAAGAGGAAAGGCTAAAAATACATGAAGTTGTACGCAGGGGCGGATTCAGGTGGACTGGGGGCCATGGCCCCCCAAACGGCAACGTTTCCTATAGCAAACAAAAGTGTTGAGAAACTTTTCGCTTGAAAAAGACAATAAAGGCCTTCCCAAAGTCCAGATCTGGACCCGCTCCTGGTTGCATGTCGTCAGCAGTTTTTGAAAAATAGCGATCTAGATTATCAAGCCATTTTCCCTTCATTGTCGACCGCAAATGTCCTTTTCTGAGTTTCAACATTCTATAACAGGAGTAGAAACAGGAATTGCCAGTGTATACCACTGATCTCAAAAAAGTACGTAATACCATGAAATTCTGTGTTGTGTCGTGAAAGTTAGTTTTTGTATCGTGAGAATACTGCGAAATGACATGAGAGTTGCGGGCCACCGTACTTTCAGGAGTAAATACAGGTTTCTAAACTTTCTTAAAGAAGAAAACTGCAAATTGTACATAAATAAACAATATATTCAAATGAGTGGAATTCAACTTTTAAATTACACAAGGTGTTTTAACTATTCAGATCAAGTTCACATTCTAAAATTCCAAACTACAAATTTAAACAGTAACTAGGTACAAATTAAACAAAATTGATCATATAGCAAGAAAAAAGACAGGATAAACAAGAAAACACTTATAAAATAACAAAATTTGCAAGTAAAAAATTTCTTACGAACAGTGGTGTCATCCTAAAATTGTAACAAGGGGGCTGTGTTGTAGGAAATATGTAGACCACGCCTTCAACCACGCCCATTTTTTTACATGTATTACAAAAATGTGTTTGCCAAACCAGTATAAATGAAAGTATCAAAAGATGGAGAAAGCAAGTATAAGATTGCAGCATTCCTCTATTGATAGAAGCAAAAGCGTAGGAGGTGGGGGCAGGGGGCTGCATCCCTCCAAGGTGGGCAGAAATCCATTTCACTCGTGCAAATTTTCTGAAAGAACAATAGGAAACTCGGGCAACTTTTCTGCCTGCTCTTCAGCTCTATTTGATAGTTCGGGCAGAAAATTTACAGATCCCTAAATTGACGTCCTCCTTAGCTCGTGCATAGAAGCATACTTTTCCTTTCTTCTCTTTTGGCAAATGCGTAGTCGTGAACGTATCCAGTCCAAAAGATATGCGATAAGGGGGGCTCCCTGAAAATCTCTTATAACTTTAAAAAGGAGGGTGGAGGCCACCTGAACTTCCCTCCACTATATCCCTGCTTAAGAAGTACTTTCTTTTAATCATGACAACAAAGACCCATCTAATGAACTACAATTTGCTTACAAGGAATAATAATTTATCTTCCAACGAGCAGTATTTACAGTTATTTACAGCTAAACAAAACTTCATAATCACTTACTCACATTGCTACACGCTATCATACAGCTAAGACCACACCCTCTCCCTGTTGTGAGGAAAACACCATCAAAATAATGGTAGATTTTCTACCATACAAATATACTTCGGTTTCTGCAGTGCTAATTGATTTCACTCCTAGCTTATAGAACAAGTACTAATAATAATATCAGGCAAGGAGTTGCTTTATGTAGGACAAGGGTGTCAAAGATACGGCCCATCAAGGCCTTCATCGTGGCCCCCGAACAAATTTTGAACAAACTAAAACTTAGGGATATTTTCTTATCTGTTCTAGCTGGCATTTACAGAATTGGCTCCCAAGCTTTTCGCCATTGTCTAACGTGCCAGATAGGAAACAGACGATGAGTTATGCATATTTAATGTCCCTTCTACCTAGCCCTCTAGGGTCCAGTCAACCTACCACGCCCGCGTGACGTCATACTATGCCTTTTGCTGCTCCGGGCCAAAATGAGTTTGAAAACCCTGATGTATAGTAAACAATTTCCTATGCTAAATCACATAGATGGAAAACTATTGCAATTAGCTAAATATATACACAATATATAAAGTACGACATCGGTATGCACTAAGTCTCCTGTACTGCTACACAAACTCCATAGGTAATTCCGTGAACTATGGTACTCAGCAAGTAAAGAATACCGTATCATAACCTCAGATATAGTTCATATACATGTAAAGTGCATCTGTTCCAAAACTCCATGAGCTTCTAAAAGATCTTCTGTATATTTTATCACTTTTAATAACAACACATCTTGACAACTAACTTGCTTTATTTACTTCACGCGACCAAAATGTCATATTAACAGTCTGTCTTGGCCTTGCTACAGGTAAAGTCTTGTAAGAAACATTGTCCCCCGTGTTGCATTGATAGTCATATTTTAATAACAGCTTCTTGCAGACAGTCTGAAAGAACAAAATTATCTTCGTCACAATACATATGGCCGATCGTCGCTGCACTAACCGAAGCAGACCCTTAAACAGGTAAGAGAGAGAGAGAGAGAGA
>OLMO02000297.1:13682426-13696852 GCA_900291935.2 Cassiopea xamachana
TCTTTTTAATAGGAAAACCGTCACTTTGCTTGAGCCTCGATTTACTTAACTTTTCCTGAAATTGAGCCTGAGATTTTCTTAAATTTGTCTTAACTTTTACTGAAATAAACTGGCTAAAATGGTTTACACTTTCGTTATTAATATTGCGTACTTGAATTTGACTTCCATCTTTATTAATTCCATACTTATTGATTCCATCATTATTAACTTAACATTTTGAATGCAATACTGAGGAAATATCGATTTTTAGCCAATAAAAACACTAAATTTTGGAAATTGAGCCTCGTAACTTTCTTAAGATTTTCTTAAGACTTTGACTATTTGAGCCATAATTTCTTATAAACTTTTTCTTATAAAAAAAGTGTACTGAAGTCGTACCTGGTCCAGTCCAGACGTCGCAATGCAAAATGAGGTCAGCATTGAAGCAAGAGCTTTTGGGATGAGCGCAGACACAAACAGCAGAATATGGTGGGATGCCTCCTCTTCATCCTTAAAGCCAGCTTCCTTTGCGACAGTAAAAAAACTGGAAAAGAACAGGAAAAGAAATGGAGGTTGTAGAACAAGTAAATTAATGGGAACTTGCATAGTACATTCGCATTCAAAAGAAGGGTGTCAACAACTTTACCATAGCACGAAAAAGCGGCAAAATTCTTTTCACATACTTAAAAGCTTTTTTCGTCCGAGACTCATCAGAGTATGAAAACGTCGGATAGTGACCTAAAGGTTAACCGAAATATATATCCAGATGCGGTTAATGTGATAGGATGTGTCTAATTGGTCCAAAGTGTGACCAATTAGGACCTATTACCATTGTTTACTTGAAGAGTCCCAATGAGAAAACAAACTTTTTGTCTACAAGACTGGGTGTGTCTGATGAGTGTCGGACGAAAAAAGCTTTTAAGTATGTCAAAAGAATGTTGCCGCTTTTTCGTGCTGTGGTAAAGTTCTGTAGTACCAACAGATAATTTAGGTGTCAATGACAATCTTCTCATATTCTTCTTTAGCATACTTCATAAATATTGAGATTTTTGAGCTGAAAGTGATCCTAGGGCGTGCTTTCTTCTTCTATTTTTAATTTACCTTCAATAAACTGAAGAAGCAATAGTAAAATTTCTTTTAGGTGGTGGTATTTTGAGTAAATGTTGGCTTAACAAGTTTAATCATTAAAAATCTCAATATGATCAAAAAGAGCGAACTACTTAATGTAAATGAAAGAAATCTTTAGGATAGAAATGTCAAACACGCAGCCTGCAGTAACATTCTTTAGTAATTACTACTAAACGATTTCATATACAAATAGTAAGGACGCGGTCATCATGATAACACCATGTGACCCAAGTGGTAGTAGACCACTTGGGATGTTTCCCATTTTCTCATTAGGCATTTTGTAAGATCTTTGGCGAGATTTCCTTGATAATGACACTTGGTTTATTAGTTCCACCAACATCAACATTTATTGAACTATCTACCTTAAGCTTTTCTTATTGATTTGGTTGTTGCCCATCTCTGGACATTTCTTATTGAGACCATCTTGGCAGTTACACGCCACTTTATGTCATATTTCAAAACCACTGATATCTCTGTTGATGTCTCTATATTGATATCTTTATATATTTGAGAGCTCCTCCCAATGTCTTCTCTTCACGATACTTTCATGTACTAATTGGACCTTGAGATCAAAGCTATTCCTAGAAATTTCTCAAAGAGGAAATTTCCTTTCTTCTAACAGAATATGCGTGGCTCCTAGCTCTCCCTCATGCTACAGCACCTGAATCTTCTTATTGGATCCCTGGAATACAAAAAACTGGCACCACACAAGCGTATCAAAATACCTTCTGGGTGCATCATTGCTGCTGCAACTATTTAACTTTTTACGGATGTATTCCAAGAGATAATTCTAAAAGAAAAGAGTGAAAATATGAAAGCACTTAAGATAGAAAAAGGTACAAAATATGCAAAAATATGAATACAAAATACCTGCAAAATGAAACTTGGATTGAATCACAATGCCTGCCCAATCAAAAATATTATACTTAGGAGCCTACTAGTAGCAAACGATAGAAACAAACAATAAGCTACCTTGGCTTTCATTGCTTTTGAAAAAGATGATGACCATCCTGTTATTTGAATACTTAGCGGAACTGATATCAAGCCTAGAAGAATGAGTATAATTGACATACACTTAATACTTAATTATATTGAAAATTAATGTTACTGATAGTTGATAATTTGATAATTGATGGATACTTGTAAAAGCAGCACAAAATGAACTTTGAGGCTGTATAAACTAAGCGGAAATCATAGCAAAGATTATCTAAACTTTCTGACATTTCTCCTTGTGTAATGAACTTATATTAAGCACATAACTTTTTATAACAAGTACTTCGAGGTGCAATTGCCTTACGTTTAGTTGTTGGTGTTCTGTTATTTGATCTAGTGGTGTAGAAGTCAATGGATAGCTGGGAGGGGGGAGGGCTCTTCTCGTGCATGCAATTTTATAAGAAACTTAGAAGTTAGCCTACCTAGTTATATCTCAACAACGGAAAATTTGCTCAGTAAACAAAACATTTCTAAAACCTGTCTTGTCAAAATTATCTTCTTAGATAACAACTTCTGGACAGCTTTAAAATCTAAAGTAGTCTTCTACCATAAAATAAGAACTATTCAATGCTTCACTAGAAGGAAAATTACCGAGCTAGGGGGGCAGAGTCCGACTCAAGTCACAGCTAGGGGGCTGCACCCCCCTCCCGCGCTCCCCCTCTTCTACACCAGAGCAGGAAACAACTTTTTATTGACATAGAGTTCAATGAAAAAAATCATAGTGAACAGCCAATTTACATATCGAATATACAAACCGTGCCAGTGCAACGTTGCAATCGAGGTTATCGTATCAAATTGCAATTTATCTTCCCTCCAATCAAGATCTAAGAACAATTTGCAGCTGACTGCTGTTGCAAATCTCTTAAACGTTTCGTATAGTTGCACTGGATGCCTAAAATGAACAGTAAGCATTTATACCGCCTGTTTAGGAGTATCTGCATGTGAAAACAGTGCACGGGGTTAAGAGGTCAGAGAATTGTAACGTAGGATAGAGTTTGTAACACTGTGATTCTGCTAATACATACCCACTATCCAAGTTTGATAAGAATGCATCCGCAATACTGAAAATCGAAGACATTTAATCAACTTCGACAATGACCATTGAAAGCAAGTAAAGCATTTTTATTCAGTGCAGGAAGAGCCAACAAATTGTGGCCTTAATTAGCACAATCGAGAATTGGGGTTAGGAGGTGCGTCGTAGATGAAGCTGATCTGCTCTCTAACATGGCCTCCTATCAGTCACGAAGCCAGCTGTCAAAAGACAGGGGGGCAACCAGGCCGGATGGATTTGGTAACCACACCCAAATATAAAGAGGGTGCTTATTGGACATACAGGGAAAGGAAGGAACTTGGGGCTCCGATCAGAAATACCTTAAGCACCATGCCTTCTACGTTGGCAATAATGTTACCCATGCTTCTAATAGTGCCAGAAAGGTAGCATAGGAGGTCTGGGGGCTTGCCCCCAAAAAATATTTTCACAATTACATTCCCTAACATACCGGAGAGTGCCATTTTGCAAACATCATTAGAAAGCTTCAATCTATAATCTTTGACATAGAAAAGATAACAACAAGATACCAACTGATCAAGATTCAAAGTTATGAGCGGGCAAGGGCGGCAAAATCGTTGAGCTGGGGGCATTGCCACCCCATGCCACCCCTGGGTTTGTGGCTGCTTAGTATCATATGGACTAAAGCGAATAGTGAAGGCGATATCTACTCTCTAACTTGGTTTCCTAGCATACAGAGCAAAGAAGATATCCAGTACTTAATACAACTGTAGTAGTTAGAACTACTAGCTTTCAAAAATACAAAGAATCTCTTGGCAAGGTTTCAACATGACCATGAAGAATTTCGGAGTAATTTAAAAGAAATGAGGCTGTCCAAGTTGGTCTTATCACATTATTTCTTTCTTAACTGGGATTGATGGCAAATGTTATTCAACATTAGCAAACAGAGTATATTTTCCTGTTCATTATTGTCTTTTTCATTTAGATGTGACTAAAGAACTGTAATCAACACGAAATTGAAGATGGCAAAAGTATAGAATTCTTATAATGGCAGAGTTAAATGGTCAAAAGACACTTCATCACAATAAACGCGATGTAATTTAGAAAAATGAAACTCAACCCTCACGAGCAGAATTCCTAGTAGGCTAACAGGCATAGAACGGCTTAAAAAGTTATGATGTGAGAGGTTCAACTTTCGCTGGATAAAAATGGAAGATTATGTGGCAATGGCTTGTTAAGACAGCGTTTAAGCTCATGTAGTGCAAACAGTAAGGGTCAACAACAGAATAAAATAAAATGGTAGGACTTGTTTCAAGTTCATAACGTCTTTGACCAATTAATTAAGCTTTCAGGCATGACAGGTAGCAGCCATTAGCATCTGTTTACATGAAATCCCTGAAAAAATATCGATAAACTTTTAGTTATGAAGTTGTGGCTCTATCTTGACTCTTTGACTTAGACCCCATATAAACAAGCACGGTTCCACAAAAGTTCGGTTCCACAAAAGTTCGGCTCCTCAAAAGTTCACTTAGGCTTCCCGTTCACACGAGATTTCCGTAATTAGGGTGTTATCTAAAGTGCAGTTCCAAACAAAATGTGCAGTTCTAAAAACATTAGTGCAGTTTTAATGAAATAACTGTGCAATTCAAAAGTTTGTTATTTAGTGGCCGAACGGTGTAAGAAAGTAAACAGCAGCAAAATTGGTAGAATTAGGCATGACATGATAGGCAAAACGTAACCAGAAATAGAATTGTTAGAGGTAGTAACACTTATCCATCCCTGCTCGCCAAAAGCAGGTAGTTCAACCAGGATTTAATCCTTCAACAGAGCATCGTTGAATTTTATGTGAAGTTCTAAATTTTCCTTAACAAAACCTGGTACATAGACATTCCCAACTCAGAGAGTAATACATTTTCCAAGTAGAGCTGGTAGAAACGGGATTTTCGATTTTTCCGTAATTTTTCATAGATGTATACGTCGTCATTCCCTCGTCAAACGTAGGCCGGTTTCCACTTACACGAATGCACCGATTCGACCAAGGCGGCCTCAAATTGGTTCATGCGTAGTAGGTTCAGATGTGAATTCCTTTCGGCTACCCTCTATCGAATCGGCTATTGAGAAGTTCATATGGCTTGGACTTTTCCATCGGTCGATAATCACCTTCCAAACATGCATGAACCTCCGGCCGCCTCGGCTAAATCGGTGCATTCGCTTAAGTGGCCTTAACAGCCCTATGTAAAAGACAGTGAGAAATACAAAGGGGTCGTATACATAATACTTACGTACCAGTTATCGAAAACTCATACTCCCTCCACTCCTTTTTACATAAAAATATACTTTCTACCACCTCTCCGCCGTTTTGCAAGTGCACCATGTGAAAGCAACAAACGATAAATTCTAGAATCACAAATCAAACAAGCAAGATAATTAACAATACCTGTTTACTTGTTCGATGTAATGATGACATTGAAGTGGGTCAAAAAGTTGAGAAATAACTTTTCGTACTCTTGTTGCCTCAGCATCTGATGAAAGAAAAGCATAGATCTAGCAATTAGAGGTAAATACTTTGGTAGGTAGGCGAGTGCCTGTTAGAGAGCACAAACTTTACTTCAGTGAATGGTCAGCATTGGAAGGAAAGCTTTTACATCAGTAAATAAATGCTGTTTTATAGCAAAGTATTTTTCGCCTAATTTCTTAGGTAGCATCCACACTAATGCGTTCTCGTAAGAAGACGCTTACAATTAGATGCGTTTTTGCACTTTAGATGCATTTAGACACATTTAAATGCATCTAATTGTATGCGTTTTCATACGAAAACGCATTAGTGGCTACCTTAGTCTTTTCACGATGTCAGCGTCATACACATTGTTAAGACTCTCATGGCAAAGTTTTTTTTGTCAATACATTTTCATATGAGCCTTGTGATCTTCTTACATCCAAGAATTCAATCACTTTCTTAGCTTTTTGAGCACTTGAGCAATACCTTCTAGAAACCATCTTCTTAGAAAGCAATGTGTACTTATTAAGAACCCATATATCTCAAAAAATACTATTCAAAATCACGACTAATTGTTTATTCAATGAGCCACATTACCGTGCAATGCAAAACCATTTTGAAATCTTGAAAAAGTTACTACGGCACTGCAATCGTTATAGATCGCCAGGGGGGTCACTTGAGCCTTTTATGTACGGGAGCCCATCCTATATTTTGAGTGAGGATTCGCGCTGTGACCCGATACTTTTGGGGCCTTCCAGTGATGGCACATGATAGCAGTTTGCTACACTCAATAACGCCATTTTTAATGAATCTCATCAAGTAATTTATTTGATATTTTGGGTGTGTGCAAGTATTTTTTGATACTTTTGGGTGAATTTTGGAACTTGGGGATGGACCCCCGTTTACAAAATGTTCGAGTAACCCGCCCTGGGCCTAGATCATAAAGAAATAAAGCAACAAGTAGCAAACCATAAGCTACATACCATCGTAGAATAGTAGCAAGTCTCCAAATAAATTGTGTATATAACCAAAATCTCTATATCCCATTTTGAATGAATCTTCCTTTTCTGTTGAAAAGAAATTGAAGTTAGCACATTGAAACTAACAGTGCCAAAGTATTTCTTGGATTCAGATTTAAATTCAGATCAAGATTTAGATTGAGACGACAATCAAATGCCTATGCACAATCCAAATTGTATAGTGGAGCAGATATTGGTGAAATGCTGCCAAAGTGCAGAAAGTGAGCCAAGCGAGAAAATTTATACAGATCACAAGTAATGAAAGTGCTAACAGTGCACAGAAATCATCAAAAGTTAGGTGAAATTGGAAAAGTTAAACACGAGAAGTTCTTATACTCCTTGGGTGTCACACCCACACACCCTAATTGGTCAAAAAAATGATACTTCTTGAGTGTCACACACACACCCTAATTGGGACCAACGTATATTGCGCAAGAAAAGAAAAAATGCATGCAACTGTAGGTAAAGAGAAAAGTGACGAAAGTGGAAAGGGCCTAAAATTCTAAAACTTTCTCCTTCATCATTTCATGGTGTACGAAGCATAATAAAGAAGAGGATATTCAAGAAAATAGATCTTACCACTTAATATATGTTGGACTCCTTTGTTTGAACATACAAATACAGTTGGTATGTTGAGCGCCCTTGCCAAAAACACGTGAGAATCATATTGTGTGATCTTCTTTTCAACAAACTGCAATGGAGAGTTAGCGAATTCCAAACTTCGGTCCCCTGTTATAGTCCAACCGGCTGAACCTGGGACTTCCTTCTCCATTACTGTAGGATAAAAGTATGCCTGTCAAATAACAGAGTTCGAACGAAGTAGACAATTGATCTCGGAGAGAACTGGAGGGTAAATGCTCCCATCAATCAATCAATCAATCAATAATCAATCAATCAATCAATCAATCAATCAATCAACAATTTATTTATAGTAGGCAAAAGAAATTAAGATAGCAAAATTACTGCTAATTAATGCCTACTGGCTTAAAAAATTAAAATATATTACCAAGTTTAAAATAGAAATTGATACATATCATGTTAGGTACCCAACCTGTGGTATACATAATTTGAAAAGTCTACGGTTGCAGCTCTCGCCCTTCCAAAATTTAACATGGCTTTTGAAAATAGGAAGTGTGCTTGCTTGTTTGATTATATTTGGTAAAGTCGAGCAAAAAGTCTATTCCCAAGGAAGGATATAGTCTCAATTCCGTATGTTTTTGTATGCACTTTTGGAAGCTGCGAGTCGCTACTGTGTCTTAAATCGTACCCAGTATTCCGCTCAGCGTAAATATCCTTCATGAAAGGAAGACTTAAGCCAGACCTTGCTTGGTTCTCCGTGGCGCTGCCACTGCCTGTGAGGAGTCCAGTCCCTTTCGTTGCAAATATTGCTATTTTACTGCAACAAGTGGCATACCCAGGAAGTAAGGGGGCATCGGGCCCCCAATAAGAAAAAAATTGATCTTGAAGAGAGCTGACGATGCACAAATACTGCCTAAACAAAAAACAGCTTGGTGATCATATGGCGACAAATTACTCGTACATTGTGCAAGGACACCAATGGTGGTGATGACACTTAGTGACAACTGATAGAATGGACTACTCACAACAATGATTACACAACCAAAAAAAAGTTAATTGGGGACAAGAGACAGTAAAATCTATTGCTTAACATACGGCAGCAGCATTCTTCTTTATTGGTTGGAGCATGCCTTCCCGCTCTCTTCCTTTGGCCAATAAAGGGGGCTGAGCCCTCTCCAAAGGTCTCATAGTTTTAACAAGGGGGCTCAGCACCCACGAGCCCCCTCTCCACGACATGCCTGATATCCTCCCAGTCCTCCAGTGGCACCACCACTATTTCATTAAAACTAAGATTTTTTGTGATCACCAAAATGAGACTTATGGAAGACATTTTCTTGTATAAACTAATATCCGCCATCTTAAACCACAAATTACAAAAAGAGATTAAAATGACAGAAAAGCTCCTTCTAAGAATGTCCATACTTACAAATTTGAAGAGGACGTTTAAATTAATTGTGAACAGTACAACGAGAGTAAGGCCCACTTGCAGTGAGCGCAGAAAGATCACGGCAGTGCTTTCACTTTTGACAATGCTATTTCCTTAACACGAGGCTGAAATTTTTCAAATTCCTCAGATGTCCTTACAAAGCAAAACAACTTCCTTAAGCAGTTCCTCAAACGTTAATAGCAATAAAATAGCAACAAAAATATATTAATAAGATCTTTTAAACTGCTGTTGCTGAACTAACACTACTTTATTTTACAGCCAATTTCTAGTTTCTGAGATAATGACTTTACAGGCAACAGCGTAGAAATCAATTTACTCAATGAATTTGTGTATTGTGCCTGGTAATTTAGTCCTTTTGCAAGGTGCAACCCTATACCNCTCACTCATTTGACTAGGGAGGGTAACAGAAATTTTCTGATGGGAAGAGATGACTCTTCTGATGGGGTGCCAAGGATATGCTTGATAGGGTAACAGAACTGCTAAAAAGTTGTGAAAAGACAGCTCTCTCTTTCCAGTAGAAAGACAGCATGCTCCAACAGAGGAATGTAGCCCATAGGATCCTTTAGTACCACCCCACCTTTCGTTTGTAAGGATGAAATGGACTGGCCAACAAAATAAAAGAGCGCTATTGACGGTACTTTTTCAGGGCAGCATTGTCTTCTCCTTGATACCTGCTATCAAGTAATAGTATTCTCTCATTGTCAAAAATTCAAAACATATCATTTTGCTATCAAAAGATAAAGGTTTGAATTTCCTTAAACATTTCCTTACAAAATCTGCTTCCTTACAAATTTCCGTGCAGAGGTCAAACTTCCTTGAAATAAGGAAATTTCCTCAAAAGTGGAAGCACTGGGTCAAAGTCCCTAGTGATATCAACGGTAGTTCAATCATGCCCCCCTCAATCCATCGTATAGGGCAGGGGCATCGAAACTGAGTGACCGGGGGGCACTGGCCCCCCCACTTTTTTGCAAATAATAATACTTTTCACTTTCTTTCATACTTTCTTTCATACTTTCTTTCATACTTTCTTTCATACTTTCTTGTGGAAGACAATACCAGTAAAAGCCACATTGCATTTGTTCATATTCTAAAAGCTAGAGAGTGGTTGCAATAAAACAGTTCACCATTTTGGATGAAAGAGCACAGTCATGATGGCGGATATGAGACAACACTAACCCGTTACTAAGCAACAGAGTCTTACTGCTGCAACCGTTCTATAGAAACGAAGACGCTGGACAACAGGGATAACTAGAACTCCGGAGAATATTACGGAAACTCGTCACAGAATTTTCCAACAATATATGCATTAAATGAAGGTGCTCGTCATGCTCGTTAGGAATATGTAATACCACTTGCGGTTTACCAATCAAGAATGAAAATACAGCAAGAAATACCTTCCAAAATCACGCATATTTGACCATATTTGGAGAAATTCATAATGGCGGCAGTAAGAAACTAACTCTAATCCTAACCCTAACCCAAATACCCTAACCCTCCAAACCCTTTGGAAACCCTAACCGTGTGTTATGGTTAAATTCCGATATAACAATTCATAATATTCGCCCAGAATTCCGAGCTTAACCCGTAACATCAGGACCGCCGAGAGAATTCCCTCGGCCCCCTGCGAGCGAAGCGAGCAGAAGTTTTCAGGGTCTAGAAATTTACTGTGGAAAAGCACTGCTGGCTTACTTTATGAAGCCCCCAGACCTTGAAATATTGGGTGGTATGAGGCGCCTTGGATCTTGAGGCCCTGGAGCAAAATGCCCCCTCTCGGCGGCTCTGTGTACCATGGCGACCAGTCCCCTTCACTTTCGATGTCGTTTCAACGCCCCTGTAATTACTTGAATACCACGCTGTTAATACATTATTACTAGGACCATTGACAGAGGAGATTGATACTGTTAAACGAAAAGATCTGAGCCCCCGCAGATCTTAAGTAACTAATAAATCATTTACGAGAAATAACGCTTCAATATTCTTGCATTCATTACTACCTGCAATGTATTGTACGCATAAAATTCCACGACTACTTTCAAGGCAAAAATACTCTTCCTTTAACTATATTGCAAAAGCAAGCGAACTTATTCTTAAATTACTGTATTTATAATTTTCGATGGTGCTGTTGCGACAGTCAGTATAAACAAATTAACACTGATTATAAGAGCGATGATATATGACCAACGAGCATCGTTCCAGTAGGAGAGAGCTAAAATCATGGATATTTCAGCGTAGAGGTTGTTACAAACATTGTGTTTTACTTTCCAAGCTCTACAGCCGGTGAATAAACATCATAATACTAGAGCAGTAATCGTAAACAAGGTCTAGGCCATAAATACGGTAGTGCAATGAAGCTAACTTACCTGCCAACGACGTTNTTGCACGTTGAAGAATAACTCAAACGAATCGCCAAAAGATAATTAGAACAATGACTCGAGACAACGTAACAAAAGGGTGGCCATTAATTTAAAAAGCTGACTCATAATGCCTACGCATTACGATGTTCGGAGTAACTGTTATTCTCTCGCATTGACAAGTCATTAGGACACATTCAAGGGGAGATGATGACATCTGGTTTTTTTCTAATTCATAAATAAATAACCCAGTAAACAATAAGAAGTAAACACGGAAGCTTCAAAACAAACAGCTCAAATTCATGGGCCTAACTATAATTTATTTTCTCCCATCACAATCCGTGTCCGTACTTGCTCCAATTATAGGATTATAAAGTTCAAGGATCTTTCTATCGTACTTCAAATTGAGAATGAACCCAACCATATAAGCAATAACATTATTTAAGGGAAAGGGGGCGACTTGGAGAATTTATTAAAAATAAAAGTTTCGCGATCTTAAGGGTCGTTAAAAGAAAGGACTATGTTGGGTTTCGCGGAGTGTTTACCACGAGTCCAAGTTTTGATCAAGCTTGAGCTTCGCATTGTTCTTAAATTAGTCTTAAAATTTAAGCGACTCTGGGCCTTTGCATACTTGTAAGCTTTATTCTTACAAAAAGTGTGTATTTAGACTCTTTTAAATCACTACGTTATGCTACTACCAATTACAGTAATATCCACATTTGTTTGAAATTTCTTCGAAAAATTCCTGCTGATATATCTCTTTGTTCTTGTTTTGAAGTATTCTCTTTCTATGCGTAGACAAAATAGCCCTTTCCAACACAACAGCAGTTGTTTTATAAGAAAGAACAACTTTGGTATTGATGCAGGCCCGTCGGAACGAAATTGATATTGGGGGGGCTGCGAGCGAAGCGAGCTAAAATGGGGGTCCGGGGGCTGTCCCCCGGGAAAATTTTTCAAGACCACGCCCTTTTTATCGCTGGAAACGCCCTTTCTGTACACATTACACAATTCAAATGATGTTGAAATGACGTTATTTAGATGTTTAATTGACAACAAACACTACTAACAAAATTATATATCTATGAACGAGTAATAAATGATTTATTGGGATAACTGGTTGATCTAATGTCTTTATCAGCTTAAAGCTTGCCCGTTAAAGCATATTTTCGAGAAGTTAAGGAACAAACACTAGCAAATTATTGGGGGGCTGAAGCCCCCCCAGCCCCCCCGGTTCAGACGGGCCTGTGATGTAACCAGTTGAATACAAACTCTTCAAATCATTTTACGCATCGGCTCTCTGCAATACACACGTTTTCTTTTGTAAGACAACCTTCATTTTGCCTGAGCCTCAATTTTCTTAACTTTTCCTGAAATTGAGCCTGAGATTTTCATGAAGTAGTCTTAACTTTTTCTGAATTAAACTGGCTAAAATGGGTTACACTTTCGTTAGTAATATTATATACTTGAATTTGAATTCCATCTTTAACATTTTGAATGCAATAATGACGAAATACCGATTTTTGCCAATAAAAACACTAAATTCTGAAAATTGAGCCTCATGATATTCTTACGATTTTCTGAAGATTTTACCAATTTGAATCTCATTTTCTTATAAACTTTTTTCTTATAAAAAACGTGTACTGTGCTTTTTTTAATCAGTGTCTTCTGCACGTATATAACTGGAAGATATTTCCTGGAGCGTCAAAACCTGCCTTTACAATCACTTTGGAGAGGCAAAGCCTTATTTTGTATGTAAATCTCAATGTTATTATGTTGGAGGGGGCTAGGCCATGCAGAATTTCTCATTTGGGGGCACGGCAGTATTACCACCGTGCCCATTGCAAGCATATGCCTGCTCCCCTGCAGAGATAAATGTAGGCTATGGTAAAAAAATTTTAAAGACAGTGTTTTGCAGAAAAGCAGTACTTGACCCCTCAAAAAGAAAGATCAATGCTGGACTTTTGAGACCCACGAACATCGATAAGTTCACATGTAATAAACATTTCAGATATCTTTGTACAAATTACTATATATGCAATTTTGATTACTCTTCAACAGTTTATCTTCTGCTATTTTTCATAATTTCAACTGTACAAGAAATTTGATGCTGGAATCTTGAAAAACTAAGACAGTTTCAGTACTGGTTTGAAAAACATTTTCCTGTGAAAAAGTACATAATTTCACAGAAAACAAAAAGCTAACAATGAAAAGACAAGCAACAAGCCGAACCATTCCATTTTACAGATGGGGGCATGAGACACAATCCCCTAGCTGCGACTTGGAGACGCAGCCACTTCAGACTCAATAAATTTCTTGACGATAAAGGCGTAAAATATGCATTATTGTGTGGCAAATGATTATGTCAAAGTTGCTGAGTCAAAAATCCGTTATTTAGTGGACCACACAATGTTGATTTCTTATATACTTTGCTGGACCAACTTCTAAGGTTCTTATAATACATGCACGACAAAGAGCCCTGTAGCTTAGCTACCAATCCAAAACCACTGCCCAAAACCATTCACAGCCCCCACTTTTAGAACCTTCCTTGGCAACCAAAAGAGATGATTCACTTGCCACTTTTGGTTGCCAAGGAAGGTTTCGAAACCGGTGGCTAGTGTTAGAGCACTAGTTTCATTTTTGTTTCTTAATTACGTAATTGGTATAGTATTTTAAATTTTTGTTGATTGCTGTTTTTTGTAGTCAAACACAATTCATGTTCTTGTCATCATGTCTGTGTTGACAGGTAATTTATATTGTCAGTGTGTTGTTTATGTGATATCAGCACTTGTATTTGCTTGTAAATTCAATCTTTTTCAAGTTGCCGGGAAGTGTAGTAGTAGTAGTGAATGTTAGTTGTGTTTGTGTCACCATGGATTCAGAGTGAAGTTACAGTAAAGGTTGTAGTTACCGTTACTAAAGATTATAGCTAAAGTTGTTGCGACTGAGTTTGAGAGCTGTTACCGTTACACTAGTTGGAACAGTGTTGTAATGACTTTACTCAATCAGTTTTATACAACACGTTTTCTTTTATAAGAAAACAGTTTATAAGAAAATGAGTCTCAAATCGTCAAAATCTTAAGAAAATTGTAAGAAAATCACGAGGCTCAACTGCCAAAATTAAGTGTTTTTATAGGCCAAATATCAGTATTTCGTCGTTATTGTATTCAAAATATTAAAGATGGAATTCAAATTCAAGTATACAATATCATTAACGAAAGTGTAAACCACTCTGGCCAGTTTATTTCAGTAAAAGTTAAGAAAAATTTAAGAAAATCTCAGGCTCAATTTCGGGAAAAGTTAGGAAAATTGAGGCTCAAGCAAAATAATGATTTTCTTGCAAAAAAAACCTGTATTGAATTTGATTTGTTACATCGTAAATAAAAGACTCAAGTTATTTTAGCTAGTCTACTGTATGACCATGAAG
>OLMO02000297.1:13708707-13724706 GCA_900291935.2 Cassiopea xamachana
GATCATAGTTGTAATCTATTTTCGATATTGTCTTATTATTGCTTGCAATCCTCTCTTCAACCATTGATTTCTTATTTATCGGATGTGGAATCGAGTATTTTTGTTCAGTTCTTGACGGAGCTAATAACTCATCACTTTCCCAATCTTTTTCTTTCAAGCCATTTGACTTCGCTTCCATCATCCGAGATTTATTTAACTTATCGGTTCCTTTATCAACTTGATACATTTCTTCCTCTAAGTTTCGTAGACTTTTTAGCGTTTGATGCCTCTGTGCGAGCGTTCTCAGTGTCGACAGGTCCACTAGCTTTGGTCTCTTCATATCTTTGTTAACCAATCCAGAATCATTGCTATCTTCAGATTCATTCATAATACATTCATCTTCACTGCTTCCATCCTCAATGTCCAATGCTCTAGCGTCTGCTATCCCACTGTCTCTGTCGCTCAAAATACCTTCTAAAATCTCTCTCTTCTTTTGCGCCTCTTCAACGAAGTCTGCCAAGTTTTCTTTCAAAAGTTTTTCCCTTCTTTCCATTTCCTCTTTCTGTGCTAGTTCTTTTTCTTTCTCTTCTTTTACTCCTCTTTCCTCTGCTGACCGGCTTCCTTTCTTTGAAACTTCTTCCCGTATGACAGCTCTGATTATGTCTCCAAACGACCGTTGCCGTTCAACCAAAGGCTTGTTGTAATCATCTTCCGAAATCTTGCTATTGGAAATCTTTTCTTCTTCAACCCTACTTATGCTGCTGATCAGTGAAGGATCTTGCAGCGTTTCAGCAGCCGCAGGCCCAAATGAGAGACCACTGTCAAGTCTATGCACAAGTTTTCTGACGGAAGTCTCTTGTGATATGTCGTCCATACTCTTCTTTCTGTTTCCTCTTTGAAAGCGATGATGTCTCCGAAGATCCGAGATGAAGGAATCATGATATTCTGTTGGCCATGATTTTGCAAAGTGATCACCATAGTTTTCGTTATTGTCAGAATTCTCTCCATTGTCATCATCTTTGTCTGTGTCATTGTATTTCCTTCTGTCGTCACTTTCCTCTATGTAATTATCATCTCTTTGAGACCGATGATATCTCCGAAGATCCGAGATCAAGGAATCATGATTTTCTGATGGCCATGATTTTGCATCGTGATCGCCATAGTATTCGTAATTATTAGAATTCTCTCCATTGTCAACATCTTTGTCTACGTCATTGTATTTGGTTGTGTCATCACTTTCCTTTATGTAATTATCATCGCCTGTTTCTTCAACTTCATTATCACTATGATTTATGTACAAAATGTCATATGACTTCGGCTCTTTCTTCAGCTGCTTGATTGCCTGACCTTCAAGTTTGTGCTCAATTCTTCCATCGGCCGAATGGATACAACGGACACTCTCTTCATCTTCCTCTATTAGTGCTGGAAGTTCTTCTTCTATCCTTTTTCTACCAGTCTTTCGTGGACTATGGTAGCCTAATCCATATGATGACACATTGTCTGTTTCCTTCTTCCCTTCTGTTTCTTTTCCATTTTCGGCTTGAATACTCCTCAAGTCAATGCTAAATTTTTCAAATTCTTTTTGTATATCTCCATCAACTATTTCTTGATGACCGGCATCAAGACGTTGTTTCAGCTGTATGTTTTTGCTCCTAAAATAGGATTCTCGAACTTTCATAAGTTTCATCTCATCAGATAGCATTAAAGCTTTTTTTTGCAGCCTACTTGCTAGACTTAATTTCCTTTTGACTTTTTCTTGTACTGCCAGATATTTGTTTCTCTCGATCAAATCGTTATAATGCTTCAACTTTTGCCTTAATGCATATATTCTACTTCTAAGTGTTCCATCATCCTTTGCAAACGACATTCGCCTGCTTGAGGAGAGATTTTTAAACATTCCTATGGACTCCAGCACCTTTTGACAATTTGAACATACAGTACTAGGAGACATTCCTGCTTGAAACATCTGCTTGTTAATGGAGCGCCTAGCGTTGTTTCCGCGAGATACGACACTGTCACAATGGCAGCTGTGTCGTGTGTGTCTTCCACCTTCACCCCTTGATAATGAGTCCCTTGAACGCAGCTTTCGTGGACTTTCGGAGAATTGGTTGCTGTTTTCATATTTAAAGACGCCAATGGAACTGTGACCTTCCTCTGCGGTGCTTCCTTCCTCAAAAGCGAACATCTCATTTGAACTACTTTCTTTACCACTGTCTGAACTAGGGATTTCACCTGATTCTACACTTTTAAGCTGCTTTCCATAGCTCCAACCATTCAATTCTAGTTCTGGGCTGTTTACAACCCCGTCCAGGCAATTACAAGAACAATGATGACCGTTAGGATTGTATGGCAAATCACTGTATACCAGACTCTGAACATGACTATAATCTTCCATACCAACAAACACAGACTTTTTTTTGGCTTGTCTTTCTAGTCTTCGCAAGGAACGATGAATCAAAGTTCTACGACGCTTTCTGGATAATTTACGCCATTGTGTGTGGCGAGCTTTTTCTGTTTTCGTGCCAGCATCAAAGTCTGTCATTGCTGCCGATTCCTTTGCTTCCATTTTTGCCATAAATTTCTCTAATTACAGCCACTAACTTCAATGCTTTGTGTAACTCACAAAGAGCCGTTTCTTCTTAATTCTGGTAGCAATGTTTATATCCACCAAAGTTATTTTCTCAAAGCGCAGTCAAATGAAATAGTTTCTCTAGCAGTGGAGTATGCAAAATCATAAACCTAGTAACGAAGTCGTCTACGTACAAGGAATCAAATATTTAAAAAGTGGTTGTTATAGCAATTTGTCCTGGAAACAAATAGCTTTTAGAAATAAGGTGAATTGAGACCGTTTCGAAGGACCTATTGAGAGGTTGAATCACAACCATGAATTGGTATTTAATATTAAAGAATGTACGTTCATTATTGTAAATGAATACGCATTCGTTTTCAATCTACCAGCTACTGAGCTAGTGAACTATTCTCGTTAAAGCTGGTTCTATACAAAGCATTAATTAGTAATGACATTGGAAGTAACTCGAGCTTCTGATAAACATCTGTTCAGAAAAGAAAATAGGTAGAAATCTAATTTTCTGCAAGTAAAACGTACATTACTATTTTCAAAGCTTGATTAGAGTGAGTCACAGTTCTGATTCAATTCCAAAATCAAGTGTTAAATTCATTTTCAATAACTCTGAGTCTATTTTGAATTCAAATTAATAAATTTAAATAGACTAAAGCTGAGTAATGCACTTCTTGAGAGCTAATAACAGACCTTAAGAAACTAGTTGCATTTGATGGGGGCATTTGCATGGGGTACTGTGGAACAATGCCTATATAAAATTTGTTCCCCTAAGTATATTTCACTCACACATTTTAAAATATTCATACATGTTAAGTAGGTTGATATAACATATGCTTTAGAACATGACTTTTTTAAGCAAAATTGCATTTCTTCCCTAAAATAATGAACAAAGGAAATTTGCATGCCTAATTCACAATAGCTTGCAATATTAAATTTATGATAAAATAAAATGAAATAACATAACATAAAACAGAAATTGTTTACGCCTCTGGCTAGTGTTTGAAGTTCTTCAGTGAGGGTACCAAAGTTTTTCTTTTTCTAGACTGTTCGACAGTTTATCACCGCGATAAGGAAAGCCTTTTGACCACTGATTGGCTTTAGGAATGGTTTGTTCGGATCAGTTTCTGAAGAGCGCAGAAAATCGTTTCCTATCATCCGAACATTTAAAGAATAATTTACTTTAGGGCAGGAGCAAGCGAATTTAGAAGCTTTATGGAGCTAGCGTGGCTGTCTCTTTTCTTACAGGATTACTGATAGTTGGCCAGCCAAGAATCAAAATTTTAGGAGCTGTCGAAAAATAACATGGGTTTTTGTTTACATTCCTATCAAATCTGTTTTAGGATTTTTGAATGAAGTCCATTTCTGGTTCGCTACAGCAGCCTCAGACCGAGCTACAGAAACGCAAATGAATCTCTGAAATTGCTTGCTAAATTTTGGTCAGGTGAAGGATAGAATATTTAAAAAGTCTGATTAGTCTTACTCTTGATAGTACGGATATGTTTATCCTATTTGAGTTGACTGAATACCTAGGTATTTTGTATTGGCAATCAATTCAAAATTCAATTCAATTATTAAAGAACATGGTTGCGCATCAGGTTGGCTTTCGATTTAACGGATGTTTGGAGCTGAACCTATAGCAAGTGACTGGTCTTTAATACGTTCAAACAACATTTACTTCGGTTTATTTGCATGCAACCAATTTATGCAGCTTTTGATAAATATAAACATCAATACTTTTTGAATGGAGGGAGATGGCTGAATCATCAGCATACATGCTGATATTTGATTTCTGCAGAGGAAGCGGCATATCATTGATTTACATCCGAAATAAGAGTAGACCAAGGCAAGAGCCTTGAGGAACTCTAAAAGTTTTTCCTTAAAATCTAAGGGAAGTGCCATTTATTCTGCAATATTATTTTACACAAAAGCAGGTGTTGCTCCTCAAAAAAATACTTCCAACCGTGTGGCTGCCTCACAGCGCAAGACATTTAAGTGTCCTTCAAGTCTACATTTGTTAGATAATTTTGTTGATCACATAAAATGGCTGCAGTCAGGGAAGTTAGAGAAAACTCGCATGCGCTAATGGGCTGATGATTTGATTTGAAGCTATCTGTGCAACAACTATGCAATGATAACTTCCAGGTGCGCGCTTAAGCCTACTACTATAAAGACACAATCCAGGAACTGAGTTAATTGACCTCTTGATAAATAGATTACTCTTCTCGGCAAGTGGCCCCGCCAAATTGTCTGCTAATGTTGAAATGAAGAGTTTCTAACGCTTTTCACGGAGCGCCAGCTTAGGTAAGAAAAACAAGCCAAATTTAGGTAAAATCGAAAACGAGGCAATTAGGCAATAGAAATTGGAAAGCGAGGCAAGTATGACGTCATTATGGCAAACGAAGAATTACACGTCTTTTTATAGGAAAAAAGTTTATAAGAAAATGAGGCTCAAATCGTCAAAATCTTAAGAAAATTGTAAGAAAATCACGAGGCTCAGTTTCCAAAAGTAAGTGTTTTTATAGGCCAAAAATTGGTATTTCGTCGTCATTGCATTCAAAATGTTAAATATGGAATTCAAATTCAAGTATACAATAACGAAAGTGTAAACCATTTCAGCCAGTTTATTTCAGTAAAAGTTAAGAAAAATTTAAACAAATCTCAGGCTCAATTTCGGGAAAAGTTAAGAAAATCGAGGCTCAGGCAAAATAATGGTTTTCTTATTACACGTGTACGTATCTTAAACGTGTCTTTAAAAAAAACGTGCATATAACTGACTTATAAAAGGGCTGGCACAAAGTTGTGACTGAATGTGACAGCGCTAAATGAAAATTCAATCGCTTCTTCATCTTGATTATGAGTCAACGTCACTAATCAGACGTCATTAGTCCCTCTACAATAATATCTAGGTATCAATTTTATGAAAAGGCAAAATGTAACCAATTTAATAGTCTAGGCCGAATTACATTTTTTGAGGCCAAACTGCAACAAGAAAGGCCTAACTGGCAGACCTGTTCCAGGCATGGATTGGCGAATACCACCCCTATGCAACATGACGCCAGCTTTTTGCCACGTCTGGGAATTCGTTGGCAATTGTTTATTGTTGCTTTATCTTTTGTAGCTAAGAAGAGATCTCCTGAAATTTTAGCCGAGCTCAACCTTGGTCTTTGTGACACACTAGAAAGTTTGATGACATGGAGTATGAAATAAACTCTCAGATTTTGCATGACTTCATTACTAAAGGACAATTTGCTACCCCTGAAGCACAGGCCCGGCTGCGAATTTGACACTTTCATGTTTAAGTCATATTTGGAGGGCCACTGTTACTTGCAAAACAGCTCAAAGGCTGTTATAAGCTTCAAAAGATCTTTAAATTAATATGTCTTCTTAAAATCTCAAAAATCTACAATTGACAAACTTCCACAAAATAGCCACAAAGTTCCATAAAATCTTCTAAACCTAGAAAAAATCTTAAAATCTCAAAAATTTGCAAAAGATAAAAAATTCCACAAAATAGTCACAAAGTTCCATAAACTCTTCAAAACCCGGAAAATCTGTTGAGACGTCTTGACGTTTCAAAATTCTAGTAAAAATTTATGTGTTATTTCAGGTCTTTTACAGGATTAAATGCAGCACCATGAGGACAGAGCTTTGGAAAAAATGATGCCGTAGGGAGCATGATAGGTGTGGATATCCAAGATGGCTTTTTAGCGAAAAACAATGCAAATATGAATGAAGGACTTTGTCTACAAGACAGCTTTGCATGAAGTAATTTCTCCAGCATTCCAATAGATAAATTCTAAATATAAAAACCTGTAATAACTGACGTAATCGGTTTAATTTCAAAGCCTGCGCTACTGTTTTCTTTCACAATGTTGTCAAGGAAATAAACATGATAAGCATAAATGAGTACTTTTTACAACTGAAACCGGAAAGAGAATAGGCGGCAGCCCACCTTCAGCGTGCCCAACTTCTGCAGGTAGTACCAAAAATAGATATGACGCTGGCACAAATGGCACCATGCACCTATTGTATGCAACAGGAATGACTAAGGGAAGTAACCCACTGTGAGAAAATCCCTTGTGATAATAAATTTAGACGTACCTGAGGTGGAAGCAAGTTTTGTGGTTACCTGCATGTGGCTAGGTTCAGTTTAGAATCAACGAAGAAGTTCACTGGTAAACAAAGTTGTGAGAATCAAGGTATGTCTTCTGTTGAAAAATTTTGGGTTTATTATCAGTGCAAATAAACCATGAAATGCAAGCAAATATTGTCGCATAAATGAGAACAGTCATATTATCATTCTTGCAGTAATTTTAGCTCTACCTTGAGGAAATCCTTTTAGGAGTGCAAAGGAAGAGGACTAGTAAAAGAAATTATGTGGAAACCATGTCAATCTTCCCTTTGAATATCTCCAATGAATGGCCTATTTTGCATACCAATCATTACCTTGATCATGCCGCTCTCTGAAACAAGATAACAGTCTTTTTCCCATACCAGTGCATTGTCACAAATTTAGGCTCATTTCGTTGATTGCATTTAAAACTTATTCATTTGATTACGTATGATTAAAAGCTGTCTTTTTCGGTTGTGATGGCTGACGCAGTATTTTAGGGTGTTCTTGATCATTTATTCTGAAAGTACATTTTACAGGAGAGAGCTTTTTTGGCCCAATATAATCACTTTTGTAAAATGTTCTTAGCAGAACTTTCGTGAGTTCTGTTTACACTCTTGTTTTAAAAGAGTACATAATTTTTTACTGAACTCTATTCNCTGTTCCTCAATATACGATTTTTTTTATAAGAAACCACTTTATAAGCAACCTAGTGCTAGATAGCCTAAAATTTAAGAAGCTTTTAGAGCTACAAGGAAAGAGCTAAGAAACTTTAGACAAATAGTGCTTTGAAATCCTTACCTGTTTCAACGTAAAGCTGTACCAAAACAATGTGAACATGAAATTGCCTTAGAGCTAGTTCATACGATGAGCCATATATGACGCAAACCTATCATAGCACTGGTTCAGCAATGGCGCGACCGTAGGGGATGAGCCAGTGTTGAACCAATGAACTGCGTGATTGTGGCTCGAGCCGATGCTTTTCATACGCTGAACCGAAGATGAACTTAACTGCTCAAAGTGCTAAATGCATAGGTTCGGCTCATAAATGGCTCATCGTATGAACTAGCTCTTAGATTTTGCTCCCACTCAGTGACGTAACTTGATATTATTTTTTTCGGAGTGTGTCAGAGGTATTGCCCCACGAAAATTCTTTATGAACTGTTTTTAGTAGCAGTAGTTGATTAAACGGTCTTGGGTACAGTAATCTGCCCCTGCAAAATACATTGTACTGCCGTATTAGCTTTGCGAAATGACGAATTTTCAAGGTTTGGGGGGGAGGTAGGTGACTCACTTCCCATCGTTGAACAAAATATACCCCCTTAAGCTTTGTCCCTGTTCGCACTGACATATTTTATTTATTGCAATGCTAATCGTTTGCTACATTTAAGTTTAGCTTACGTTTTCATTGCAATGTAGTTCGTTAATGTAAGAAGCTTTTGAGCCAAGGTGCATTCCGTGCACTTAGGCCCGAAAATCTCCGGGTTGGAGTTAGCTTTCCTGTCAGCTTGACGGCATGGATATAACATAAACTATTCTCTTATCCATGGGCTTAAGAGGACGTCAAATTTTAGGGGGCTGTAAACGTTCTGTAAACTTTCTGCCCGAATTCCCTATTTATCTTTTAGAAAATTTTTCCGAGAGAAAGAGATTTCTGCCCAGCTTGGGGGGCTGCAGCCCCCTGCCCTCCATCTCCTACGCTTATGCTCTTATGCATACGTGCTTTTTGATAAGGAACGACTTTATAAGGAACGTACCTGTAGACGGCCGAAATATTTAAGGAACTGAGGCTGTAGTCACACTAGAGTTTTAAGCATCCTTTATTTGCTCTTTGGATTACCTGTCCGTTCTTAAAATGCAAGGAATGTCACTAAATATAGAGGATGTCGCTCATTTCTGCAAGGACACTCAGAGGTATTCCTAAACGTTGCTAAATAAATAGGCCCAGGGGATGTTAAGTGATTTCGTAGGGTACCCGCTGTTACTCCATGGAGCTCCAGTTGGTTCTTAGGAATTATCAGCATTGATTTGTGTTGTGCTTGGGTAACATGCATTCCAAGAAAGTCGAGTAACCGGAATAACATTTTCTTGGCATTCTAGCTCTTGTAAAGATAAAAAAGACACATTTAAGTTGTGACAACTGCAAACTTTCTATTGCACCTATTTTCACGGGAAGTAAACGATTTTGTATTTTCTAATGATGTATAAACTTACAGTAAAGGATCGACCGGGGTTAACAATGCTGAAGGCTCAGCAAAAAATGAAGGGCAGCCCTCCTTTTAAGTATGTAAGAATTAAATGAAAGTGGAGGTACCACATCCCCTCAATCTACAGCCAGGGGTGCCGGGCCCCTCTTCTACATCACATTGGACGAGCAATGCAGGGCAACGCTCCCTAAATACAATAGCAGCAACAAAGGAAGTGCGCGTGAAACAGCAGCACCAACAAGATCTTTGCAATTGAAACTGTCAACAATAAATTGACCCAGGAGTCTCTGGGATGACTACAACCTTGCTTTAAGCAACCTTAGGATTAGGAAAGGAAGGTCTGGTGTGACCTCAACCTTACACTACTAACGGAAAAAAGCTAAGGAACTTTTCTATTTTAAAATCTTTTATAAATGCAAATAATCAAGAATTAGGAAGCCGGTTCTATTCATTTACAGCCAAAATTCGCATAGATACATATATAAACTTCTTTCCTTCCTTATTTCTGCTTCTATTCTGAAGTTCTTGCCAATATTGAAGGTAAAGTTCCAAATTTTGATGCTTTCTTGTGTCTGTACCGCTTTTATGGCACTATATGTGCAGTGAAATGTAGGGAACTATTAACGAGGTTTTAAGTCCTGTTTACACTACACAAACTAACACGGGGCGCATCCGAGTTAGTTTAACCCAGGGCGAACCCGGGGCGAACCCTGTTCCGTGTACACTGCGAAACAATTTACACATTTTTCGCTTCCTTCCAAACAAACTGCAACATCTCCTACTTTCTTACTAGAGAAAATAAAGGAATGTATCCATAGTTTTGCCATCTTCTCCTAGATTTGTCTTTTTTGAGCACATATCTAACTGCTGAAGTATCTTTTCGTCAGCCTAAAGTCTTATCAGGAGTAGAACTGCCTTATCAGTCCAAAGTGAACTTCTTTCAACAGCTTCCGTACTCATTTCAGCAAAATGTTTTCGATTTCCAATAGAGTTGTTAGTCTACAAGCACAATCAGTAAAAAAACTGTTGAATCAAAGTGGCGCACATGGCTACAATTTAGATACACGCATTTGTGAACAGTAAAAGTGCCCCGGGTTCGACCATGATATGCGTTTATACTATAGTTCTGTTTACACTACACAAACTAACACGGGGCGAATCCAGGTTAGTGTAACCTGGGTTAGATTTTTTGTAGTGTAAACGTAACTAACCCGGGTTGGCCCCGGGTTCGACCCACTTTAAACTGACCCTGCAACAGAGTGTTAGCTGCTTTAAACATTTTGTATTGCCACGTTCACAACAGAGAACATTGAAAATGACGATATCTGGAGTTTTTAATCATATGACTTGTCGATTTTCTTTGGTCTCAAGAATCCAGTGTGGAACTTTCTTATTTATTTTGAGCAGTCGCTCACTGCTTTCTGAGTAACTACGTACGTTGTTGTTGTCAAATTAATTGATCTATTGGGGTCTATTTAGGCTTGATTACGGCAAAAAAGATTTGAAGGGAATTAAACAGCATTCAAGTTAATGAGTTTCGAGGGCAGTTGAGTGGGTTTGAAAACTTGCAAGAGGACCTGAGATGAATTTAAGCAGTATATGCCGAAGAGTGGGGAATGTCACTCTGTGACAAAAGTAACCTGACAATCATTGTGATATTTGAAGTCACAAAAACCTTGAATAATTTTCACGAGTGACGCTTTCCTTGTTTGTTCACTTCGACTTTTTCTCATTTTCTGTCCCACATATTGAAAGAAATTTTGAAGTAAACATATCGTCATTACTAGAATAAGCACCGCGGCGCCTATTTGTCTCTTCTGCTTCAAACTGTGGTGCTTGTACAAGGGTAATGCTTATTGTCAAGGAAAAGACGAAATAATCTTTAACAAGAGAACATACCTTCTCACCATTGAAGTAGAAGAGAGGGCGCGACCCCTAGCTGCAACATGAGAGGGACTCAGTCCCCTAGCTCGGTAATTGTCTTGGAAATCAATCACTGAATAGTTAATATTTTGATTTGGCAGGTTCAAGATTACAGTTTTGGATAAAGTTAGCAAACGTTCCTTTAAATAAAAGATTCCTTTACGTTTGCTAACTTTATCCAAAACTGTAAAGTTGGTGTTTTATGTTAAAAGATTACTTTAGACTTAAAAATCTGATGAGAAATTCCTATGTAACAAGATAAATCTGACAAGACATGTATTAAAACTACCTACGTTTGTTTGCTGAGCAATATTTTCAGTTTCTTATAAACTGCATGAATGAGAAGAGCCCCCTAGCTATCAATTTACTACTACACCACTGAATCTCGATAACTCAGTACAGAATAGAAAGAAAGCCCAGTACAGTCACTTTGAACTGCAAAGAAATCTTAATGAGCGTAGGCATTTTCCGAAGCTTATGAAATAATAAAGTAGACATTTATTGAGTTATCTGTTCGTTTTGCATGCTTTGCAAGTAATGTTGTAACGTTTTGTAGCTACCGGCAAGCAAACGGCCTCCATGAACACTTTTAAACAGCGTATTTTGTAATCAAATAAACGCTCCTCTTCTAATTCTTATTTATTTTCATTTTCTCACTAAATTAAAAGTTGTAATTTTGTTTTTAAAGGTAATATTTGTACTTGGATTTTTAACTATTTGGCTTTTGAGGGGCCCTTGAAAACCAGCATTTTTGCTGAAGGGCTCCCTTCCTTGGAGAAAAATGAAAAATATGTCGAAAATAACCAACACCGTAAAGTTGCGATAGCCTTAGCCTGAGTTTTATTACGGCGCTTATTCTTGTGCAGCACTTATTCCAAAATATGACAAAAGTGCGGCGCTTATTCGGATGCGGCATTTATTTCAAAATATATCTAAAAGTGCGGCGATTATTCGTATGCAGCGCTTATTTGGGGGCGGCTCTTTTCGAGTAATTACGGTAAGCTTGGTTGAAAATAAAGTACCATGTGTTGATTTTTCTAATAAAATACCATGTGTTGATTTTTCTAATTTTAGGGAACGATGAATAGCCTCGTATTTTTGGCCTATTGTGCATTCCCTCTTTTGGCATTTGGAAAGAGTCTCGATTTCATTCGTTCGGGGGTCGCTTGTATGCCTGAAAGCGACGAGACACTCAAATTGAAACTTCAAAACATTGGAGGTTTTAACACGGACATCATAGCTTTCGACAGACACTCTGCAAAGAAAAATCTTGAGAAAGCTGTACTGGAGAGTAACTTTAAGCATCAAATGAGGCCAAAAGTCTATAAAAAGTATACATTGCAAAGAGTGAAGCAAATTGTCCGGTCTAAAGGAAAATACAAGGCAGCAAAAGAATTGGAAAGCAAAGACTACATGAATAGTACTTTGAGATCAGATGCCTCTAATTGCCAGGAAAAAGGAAGCCTGACGAGTGATGGAAACTTGAATTTATGTAGGAAGTGCACAGTCTTAACCACCCTTCCTCCAGACAGGTACGTTTGCAAACTACATCCTACGTTTTCCGAAATAACCATATAGTGGTTTTATGTGGTCAGGTGGGAAGCGGAGAAAATTCTTGGTGGGCCCATTTAAAGGTGACTATCTGCTTTCTAACGAAGTCGATAAATGGACCCAATTCAAAGCCAATCTAGCCCCATTGAATTCCCACAATGAGTGAGCCCCCGTTGTCAGATTTTCCCAGCCCTATTTTCAGGCAACAGCGCCAATGACCAAAGCAATTTTAGTATGCTTTTGAAGGCTAGAATCTCTTGTATCCAAGGCAGTGGTTCTCAACCTTGTTGGAGGTACTGAACCCCACATTGTCAATGTATGCATTCATCACACCCTACGTAGGTGGAAAATTAAAATATGCTTTTTTCTTCAATTTCAAAACATATGCTGAATTAGTGCATAAACTGGCCAAGTAGATCTTGACATCACGATGCGAATGCGGTGAGCCAAATAACAGAGTTATGCGAATGGGGTGAGCCAAATAACAGAATACAGACTAAATCTCCGAACTCCTTTATCTGGCTCACCAAACCCCTAGGGTTTGATCGAATCCAGGTTAAGAACCACTGATCTAAGGTCTTTGGGTATGATTCAAAGCGGATGCCTACCTTTTTTAGAAATGAAACAAACCTCAAATAAGTTACATCTTGAAAGGAAGTCTTAATCTTGGTTTTAATTCTAGATACCCGAGAATCATCACGGAGACTGTCTGTTCACCTCCTAATTCGAGAACCTTAGGTAATCAATGTGCATGCGTAGAGAGGTCTATTAAACTGAATTTCCTCAAGAAATCATCCACTTGTGTTGCTAATAATGATGGAACATTCTCGGAAGAATGGAAACCGTACAAGCAAAGTATAAGAGTTGGCTGTGAATGCGAAATACGACAAGGATCCTATCTCACTGCGCTGATTACATCATAGGGAACACCTTAACTTTAGGGGCAGCAAAAGAAAGTTGTGGTTTCACAGCTTCAAACTAAACGAGAACGCAATTTGCTAGAGCTATTTTAACTGGAAATATTAGTAGAGCATTTAAATACCTACTGTATTGTAGCAACTTGTTATTAAGGTGCTACACTATTCACACCCTCATATTTAACGCCTCTGATTTAAATACAGTAGTACAGATTATCAGCATTATTTTAATTGCAATAATAATATTTATTAAAAGCTTGTATTCTAGTTGGCGATTGAAAATTTTTCAATGTGATATCCCAGTCTCTACATTTTCTCGCTCAGCTTCAGAAATTAGCCAACTACTCCAATTAATTTGCTCTAAAATCCATAATAAACGGGGGAGGGGACGTTTATTAATTTTCGCTAATTTGAAGACCCCTGCTTCTTATTATGATCTCCTATTTATTAATTTTACCAATTTTGGAGTTACTTCACATTTGCGTGGATCGTTTTTCCGAAGATGTGAATGCAGGGACTGCATTAAAGCTCAATTACTAAACCTGTCTTATGTTTTGCTGCTTTTTGATGAGGTTAGCACTTCATAAGAACAACATCTCAAGACGCTGCTTCCAATAAGCTCGCATGTTTACCGCCCCCCCCACCGCCGCTTATTTTGAACTCCCTGATAATTAATTTTGGGAGTTTATTATGGGTTTAAGAGTATGTAGTCATGGATGTAGATAACATCGATTCCGAGAATAGAACTACAAATTGTAAGCATGAACATAATTAACATAAGTACGTTGTACGATAGTTTTTTCTCCATAACAATAAATATTTACAGCCTTATCTACAATCGGAAGAATAAAAACACCAATTTGTATACATTGGTGCTCGATGGTGAGTGTAACCAAAAATTATGGAATGGGGCTAGGCGGAGGAGCATTCTTCTAGCACAGGGGTGTCCAAACTTTTCAGCCAGAGCTAAGTAAAGGAATCAAACTAGGAAAGTTGTATTTCGCTACCTATTTTCCGTAAACAAAAACGCCGCCACGGGCCGGACGAGAAGACCCTGTGGGTCACATCCGTCCCGCGGGTCGTAGTGTGGAGGCCTCTTAACTAGAATAAGGGTTCATTTACCCGTTACAAAACGCAGTTAAAAAGGAGGGGCGGTACCTTGACCTCATACAGTGTTTCCTCTATCATGTGGAGGGCTATGCGATGGAATGATACAGAAGAGGGAGGCAGAGTCTGAAAAACAATAAAAATGGTGCTATGTAACGAGTCAACGACCCCAAAGTAACAAAAATATTCATTTGAAGTTTCAATGCTTTAACGACTACAAGGTAATCACTGAAAATATGTGCACATTAATATGTTGGGTTGTTGAGTGTTATAAGCGGGATACTCGAGAGGTTTTAGAGGCCTTGGGGAAAAAGGAAATGCACTTTTTTCGGTAAGATTTTAGCTTTTAATTAGTAAGTAGACGGCCCCTTGCAAACCAGTTTAGCTGAATAGGCCTCCGTCTGTAAAAAATTGAAATGAATGAAATGATGAAAGAAAATAAGGCCCCCTGCGAGCGAAACGAGAAGAAAAATTTAGGAGTCTGGAAACTAGCCTTGGGAAGTACTGCTGATTGTACTTAATGAGACCACATAGGCCTGGCAGCATTGGGAGTTATGAGGGTCCTAGACCTTGAGAGCCTGGGGGAAATTTCCCCTCTCTGCTCCCTCTCTCTGCGGCTCTGGTTGTAAGCAGCAACAACATCCCAGGCATCGTCGGCGTCGCGGGGAATGGCGATAAAGTAAGCCAGTATTGCTATATGACTGGGTTTGTAGGCTTGATGTGTATTCTAGTATTTATTAGAGACCTTAAGCATGCACAACGCTAACGGAAACGGTAACATTAGCTGACAACGTTGCCGTTTCCGTTGTCGATCTGACAACGAGTCATTAAAGCATGTTGTATTGAAAACGTAAGCCCCATGATGAGGTTTTCAGTATGAATCACACTAAAATTGTGACGGGAAAGTTATTCATTTCACTATCTCATGCTACACTACAAACTCTGTTTTCAAAATGCCTTATTTGCGTCATGTACGAGAGATGCTGCTACTTGCTTATGATCTCCGTTATATAGATGAAGTAGAGTTTGCAATCCTGTATGATTTGATCAAGTCAAAAAAACTCCTAACTTAGGGCCTAAGCATATAGCCTATACTATAGGTATCATGCTCATCAGTCCATTTGAAACGTTTCCTGTAGCCAATCGTATCAATTCANATGAACTTCACAATGGGCAAATAGCTTACATTTCAAAGTATTCAAACTATCTAAAACTATAAGCTACAGACAGTGCTCAAAAGCATTTGGTAGGCCTGTGAATAACATGCTACTGATACTGTTTCTGAATTCGTAGTTTAAAAGGCCATCTGATGATCAAAAACCGCGACTTTACATGGTTTGTCCAAGCAAAAATAAACATAAACTTATCATTTACTGTTTACAGCCGACAAGTGTGTCATGACGCATAAAATATCTTAAAAAATCCTTACGTTTTCCCAAGACGTTAGCAATGCTCATCTAGCCTCCTAGATCCTTGGTTGAAAACCTAAACGTAGGGCCACCCCCTTTCACGCGTGCGCAGTTACGAATTCTACTGAGCTAACGTTGCCGTTTCTGTTAAGGACGTGCATGCTTAAGGTCCCTATAAAAAGATGGCCTGTAACGTTGAATTCTGCGACTCAAA
>OLMO02000297.1:13731202-13741420 GCA_900291935.2 Cassiopea xamachana
TTCCTACTGGAATGGCTCGTATCCTGTACTTACAAGAAGAAAACTCAAAATAACTAATTGCCCTAGCCCTGTTTTCGACTAGGCTGGGTGGTGCTGTTCAGCTAATAACAAACTAAATTCAACGGAAGTACAAAAACAATGGAAGATGGTGGTACAACATATTTCAAAACAAATGACAAGCAGATATCTCCTTTCTTTAAAAGTAAGTAATGAGACCCGAGGGCCCGCCTTCCGAATCATACCTGAAATGCACAAAGTGACTTTATTTTGTACAAGCGCAGTATAAAACTCTTAGCCAAAAGCGGTGTCCAGCCTATTGCTTCTTACGACCCGCCCTTGTTAATGAATACAATGTGGTCTAAATTGATTTAAATATATTTGGTGTGCGTGTTTGCATTTGTTAAAGTCAGACTCCCGCCTTGATGCATGGGTCTAATAAGCGAATCCTATCGGATCTAAGAACTCGATTATCCTAGAACGTTCTAAAGGTGGCATTGCAAAATATTATCTTAGGCCCTTTTTCTGCAACTCGGTTAATGCTCTCGCAAAACTGGAATCTTGAATAGTGATAGCGGTAGGGCAAACGGCTATAAATGTAGGTATGGCCATGTTTATGCATCCTTCTGCTTAATTACAAATTCCAATATAAATAGGGATCATAAACTTAGAAGGATTTGGTGCCAGATCACAAATTCCGATCATTTGAAGGATAAGAATAGTTGACTTAGAAATAGGATATATGAAAGGATGATTTGCGTAGATGATTTGCTTTAGAGAGAATCTTGGAATTAGCAAAAACAAACAGAAGGATTAAACAGCTCCAATATTGACGAAGGAGACTAGACTGTGAAATAGGAATATCGTTTCTTCCTCTGAAGTAAGTATAATAGTAAAGCACTATGGATTAACTATCTTTGTTTCTCACACACCCAGCTGGTATACATTACTCAGTTCTTAATTAATTTCAACATTTCTGTCTCCATGTTTCTTTGATATTGTTGACCAAAGCTCAGCCAATCATAGATAGGGTGCAACCTCACTCAACAAACCTGATTCAAGAGGTTTGGTCAAGGAAAACCTTTAAATCTCAAGCCAATACATTCGCTGTCTTCTTTACAGAAATGCTTAGGTGCTACCTATATCTATATATAGTATTCAATCCTATTCCAAGTATCTAATGTCTTATAGCGTTATGTTATTTTCCTGCAATCCCCCGAAGCCCAGATACTTGCATAAGTATTTAGAATCTTAAACACATATCTGTCCACAGCGGTACGTGGATATAATGAAGGCTACAAAAAGACATCGTTACTTTTTAAAACGAAGTTGGACAAAGAAGGACGAAAGCACTTTGTTTTGCTGTGTTTTGACAGTCCGGTCTTTTCTTTGTTGTAATAACTAAATGCTTAATGCCATAAGCACACAATTAAACTTTCATAATGAGTCTGAAGTTGTTGTGTACTGAGGAGGGCATACGGTTTCATTCATTGGCATTTCATGTGGAAAGCAATAGATGTAACCAATACTTATACAAATTAACAAAAAATATCCTGATGTGCACGTGAAAATGGCGTATCATATGAGTGAAATTATAAACACAATTTTTCCACAAAATACCCAACTTTTTACTGAGGCTCAATATTTAAACATTTTTCTGGCTTTGTCAAAAAGTCAAAGTCTTTGGCATGACTCGGCCGGGGCTCGAACCGGCCGAATCATGTGAAAGCTACAGCGGGGTGGCTGGTCTACTGATAGTTCCGGGAGTTTAACTTTCCCACTCCATTCTCATATGTCGAGCGTCAGACGAGAAGGCAGTGAGTACCATTTTTAAAGTCTTTGGTATGACTCGGCCGGGGCTCGAACCCACGGCCTACCGGTAGTGAGGCAGATGCTCTACAACTGGGCCATCACTCCGGTTTTCTAGTTGTGAGCCTTAGAATAATCTTAAACTATCCTTCAGTGTCAACAGTTTAACTTCGTCTGAAAATCAAAGAAATATATTCAATTCTTTGTTGGTGTCTTGCTTCATCATAAATTAAACAGGATAGTAAATATTTCATCAATAGTGCAAAAGTTAATCAACAAACACTACTATAACTCAAATACACAAAAATTCCAAGTCTTAATTAAGATTCAGCCTTGCATTACTTTAAAATTACTTTTAAATTTCAGTTATTCTGAGCCTTTAAAATTCTATTTTTATAAAGAAGTGTGTATAAGCTTCCTTTCGTTCAAGACGATTTTCAGAGAGCCCCAAGAGCCAGACTTCTTTTGGCTTTTAGGGACTGAGATAGTTGAAGGTGTAGGCATATGGAAATGTGGAGCGTAACTCTGTCAATGTACTCTGTTTAGAAAAATGACCATGAATACGAGACAGCAAAATGCATGTAGCGCAGTTGGAATGGAAACAAAAAAGGTGAATAAAGCAATGTAGTAACTAGGGAACTGGACCGCTTAATTTTAAGACTAACGACAAATACAGTTGAGAAATGTTGAAGATTATTATGATTGAGTGAATTAGGAAAGGATCAAGTGAAACGCTTCAGTCAACGACAAAACCCGTCCAATTCTACATAAATGGAGCATGTCAAAGCAAATNTTGGACTTAGCTTCAAGAGACAATTCCTGCCTTTAAACTAACTAGATTTCATTGCAAACTTTTAAGATTTAATATCAATCTTTTCCGAGATGCGATTATGGTCTCTAAGCCTATCAAAGATCCTAAGGATGGTTACAGAGAACAAAAAGATTCAGCAAAACTCAACCAAGCGTCCTGCTGACCATGATTCGGATAGAAAACACAGATCATCTTGTATTGATCTGCTCTGATAACTTAAAATATACGGCCTAACATAACGATTATCTACATATCCCATATACTGCAAAATATACGAAAGGGTACAACTAAGATTCTCCGTTGAAGACGTGCACCTGCTAGCCAAAACAGTACAGCATTTATAGCAGCACCATTACGTCTAATACATCTAACGACGTTGAGGCACAATATTGTTCAATACTTTCAAAATACACACTTTGTATGTTATAAGGAACCTAGTTCAAGGCCTAGTTCTTAGAGTTCCTTATTTTTGGGCCTCTTTTTATAAAAGTCTAGTACTAAAGTTCCTTAATAGTTCCCTGATTTTCACTGCACATATAGTGCCATACCACTGGCACAGACAAAAAGGAACCATCTAAATTCTGAATTATACCTTTAATTTTGGCTAGAACTAAAGATTAAAAGCATAAATAAGGCAGGGAAGAGTTTTGTAAATGTATCTGTGAGTTGCGACTGTAAGTGAATGGAACCGGCATACTCCTGAAAGTGAATAAAGCATAGGACTGTTGCATACCTCATTGTGGATTCTCTTTGCGTAAGCACGTAGTAGCTGTAGTTGCCTCGGATAGGCATAAACTGGATTATGCAAAACGAGGCATAACATTGAGCAACTGTGCAAAGATGTTCTTTGATAAGCTAAATAAGCAGACATCAGAGAATAACAGGCCTAACAAATCATTTCATAGCGGATAATACCCCTTCAAAAACGACAACTTAAGAAAGCTTGTCAGCATGGGAGACTGATAAGATCTAGAGCCACAATCACACCGCAACTGTGTTTTTGTTTAAATGTTTTCACCCGACAACCCTCAAACTTACTTACATGCTTGAAATGGGATTATCAGTCAACAAAAACACTCGCTTCATTCGATTAAACATGTTTGTACGACAGAAATATGTAATTTTAGGGTTAAGCGATGCAGAATAAACGCAACAGGAAAGCCGACGATGCACTTTCATTACAATGAAACTCAATCACACTCATCACCAGTCCTCAAGAAAGAGCAATGTTACTACGAACATGCAATTCCAATGCCTGCACTTACTTGTCATGGTGCAACATACAATGCTAACTACCTTAGCAAAAGAGACTTCCACCAATGACGAGATCACTATTCCGAAGCTACTTAGCACAAATACCTTAAAAAGCATATGCCGAACCTTCTTTCTGCAATAATAACCTCTTTCCGAACAATCACTGCAGTCTGATTGGACACTACAAAAATGATGGATGATAGGTTCTCTGATTGCACTCTCTTAAATCACAGAAAGGTAGTATATGCAACTGAAGTGCTCAGCTATGAGCAAAGAGCTGAGTTTCGCAAGAATACGGATAAATGTAATATATGGATGTTTAGAATTAATCCATTGCTGGTCTTTACTAGATCTGGGAAGCCTAACGCGGTGACACAGCACTGGGACGGATTCTGAGCGAGAGATTTTGCGATTGAATATCGTTAGAATGTGGTTTTCAACTTATCCATCCTATTCTGTTCTATCGTATATCGTATGACTTTAATGGCCTAAGTTGTCTGTAATCAACATACGCTGGTGAACAGCGATAGGCTAAAGCTGGAGACGAAGTGACAGCGATACTCCTTCTGCTCATTCGATACGCTACAGTGAATTAGGGGATCAAATAAAACAGACAATTACAAGAAGCCAAAGGGTTATGAAGCCAGAGAAACATTATTGACTACAGATGCCTGGAGGCACAAGTGAAGTTTACTGTCTCTTGTTATCCATCTTATGTACGATCCTTCTTGAGAAACAGCAAATCAAGATCTATATTTCGTAGTAACATGGGCTTGCGTCCCATTCTCAACTTGTGTCAAAAATAATTCTAGCTTACATTTGGTGAGAGCTAAGGAATTTGTGCTAGATCACATGGCATTGGGAAGCACTAAGGAGAAGAGCCTAAGCTTCTCTTAATATCATTACCTGTGCACCTTGCAAAACACTAACCTATTAAGATGTGCCAAATCCAATGTCGAAAGAAAAAGAACTTAATTAAAGACAGAAAAGCTTTTGAATTACAAAAGAATGGATTTGCAATTCATTGATTTCCTTGCATTTCCTAAGTTACTTAAAAGAAATTAACTATAAAAAGGTCTAGAAAAGAGCAGCACAAAATTCAAAGTCAAGGCTTTTGCAACAATCCTGTATCCAAAATTCAAGCAAACGTCACAAATTAGTCAGTGTTGCTGGCCAAATATTAGCTCTCCATATTGAAGAGTGTAGTGTATATTCAACAACAAGCAAGGATCCTTTTCATGAAGCCAAGCTTGTACTGGCTCTCGAAGATTTGGTCCAACGTTTTAATGAAGTAACGTGATGCAAAAAGAGGGTTGTGGTAGATAGCCAAAGGCAAATCGTGCGAGTTATGAATCAAAAGCTATATATCGATGGTTGGATTCTCAAAGTACAGACTGAGGAATTTGCGAGCAAAACAATTACAGAATGAAATCATGATGAGCCCATTGAATCAATAAAACAATCCTGTTAACTGAATATAATGCTCATTTACTAGGTCACTTAATCCATTCTGAGATCTGCTGTGCTTTGATATTGTATGCCAAGACATTCCGATTGAGGGATACTTCGTTATCTTGTTAATACTAGCCACGAAGTAAGGCCACGATAAATGTTATTTGCTTTTCAATGCAGCATCAGGGATTCAGGAGAAGAGAAATCTTCTCTATGCAGCATAATCACTCCATAACCCAAACATTAACATAGGCTTCAGAACTTTGGACATAAATTCGTCGTCTCCTATAAGTGGCACCCAGGGTGTGGGATGACACGTGCAAAACTAAACATGCATTTTCAAAGAAGATTAAGAGCAGCATTATCATGACAAAGGGAAGAAATTCAAAGTGTGGTGAAGTGACCAGTGGGCATAAGGCTGTTTGGATAGGATGTCTTAAATACTGTCTTAAGCCATATATATTCCTAAAAAAAACTCAAGTAGATAGTTTGCAAAGCTACTCTTCTGCCTCATTCACCTGGTTTCTCTTCTGCGCTCTTTCTTTTCCTCTCTCCCGCCCCCTTCTGCTATCCTACTTCTACCCTCTTCTCCTACTTTCTCTTCTGCTCTCTTTCTCTCTTGCTCCCCTTATCCTGCCCTCATTTTCCCATTCCATTTCTTCTGCTCTACTTCTACTGCTCTCTTATCCTGCCATCTCTCTCTGCTCTCTTCTACTTTCTTTCTCCTGCTTCTTTCTCTTGCTCAATTTCTTCTGCTCTACTTCTACTCCTCTCTTCTCTTGATTTCTTTCTACTGTTCTCCTCCTGCTCTTTCTACCTGCCATCTCCCTCTGCTCTCTCCTACTTTCTTTCTCCTGTTTCTTTCTCTTGCTCACGCTCTTCTGCCCTACTTCTCAGGCACGCCGGAAAGGGGGGGTAGAGGGGAGCAATGGCTCCTTCTGATTTTTATTTGGGGGAGCAGGGAGAGCAAAAGTACCCTTTTTGAAATGCAATAGAATCCTTTATTAGACATTGATATGATACAACGGGTATCAAATAAGCTATATAAACAAGCAACATATGATTGAAAGAGAGAGCTATTTGTGTAATTTTGTGAAATATAGGCCCTGCTAAAGGATGGAACAAGAATGTCTCAAAGAGGTGCCACGGAGCCCAAAGAGATGCCTATGCTAGGCAGTGTCCCAAAGAGTTACCCATACAAATCGGTGCCCTTTTGCTCCTGTTGGACCCCCTTGTTCCAATGTCGTTCAGGCGTACCTGCTACTTTTACTACTCTCTTCTCCTGCCCTCTCTTCGCGCTTTCTCTCTTGCTCACCTATTCCGCTCTTCTTCCTTTACTCTATTCTCCTACATTCTTCCCCTGCTTTCTGTGTTTGCCTAAATCATAGCCATAAAGCAAAAGTCTAATTCAAGAAAGTTCAATCATCACGAGACTCACCACCAGTGTGCACAGTGTTTGCATAGCTAAGTAGTAAGAAGATAAATTTGAACACCAAAACTCCTTGCTTTCGGCTGGTCAGCATCAGTTCGCCTATCGTTGACCAATACACCTTGGCCAGACTATGAGATACTTGATGCTAGTTCCTGAAATTGAACAGTTAGACAATTATAGTTACTAAATCAGAATCCCATTATATACTGTCGTAAATATGCAAACAATTTGGTTTTGGAAGATACAGTTTCATTTCAAACTTTGAAATTTTACAAGTCCACGCAAGTGGTAATGGGGACAAAAGCGCAGCCCCCCTTATCCCCTCTACGTTAATATCAGATTTTTGTAGAATATTTGTCTCACGTTTGGGGTTGGGTGACATTTGCAGAACTTTGAAGTTTTTGTCATTATTGGTGCGCGGTAAAGTGCCATGCACTTGGATCCTTCAAATTCAAATTTCCTTACTACGGATATTGTTGCCTAGCATCAAATGAGACAAACATTAACATTTTTGTGTTGTTCTCGTGTTTCCTTCTATCGTTTTTTTCTTTCTAAATGTTAAATTTAATTGTTAAGTTTTGGAGAGAACTCCGATGCTCCAATGACTTAGTGTCTATTCTTTCCAGGATGGGCACAGTAGTTTTGGTGTTGTTTTGGTTGTTAATAAATTTTCCTTGCCGTGACGAAAAAGTGCATCACAGTAATCCAGCTTTAAAGAGCCAATTCTTCAATTCACTTCCTAAGCCATACGATTCAATGCAGAGGGGGAAGAGTGCACGAAGTTGAGAAGTGACTTTGCAGGAAGTCCTATAGTCTTGAAGGATGAAGCGGAAGAAGAAAAAAGAAGAAATATGGGAGAGAAAAGGGGGGGGAAAGAGGGTAGAAAAAGGCGAAATGGAGAAGAAGGGAAGCACAAGGGATGGAAATGAGGAAAAAGGGAGAGTAACTGGATAACAACATCTGCAGAGCGTTTTCTAACTATGACTAAAACACAACTGGCAAAACATTGACAGTCACATACATCATGTAGTAAGGCCAATCTTAATGGAAGCCAGTTCTAGAAAAAGCTTGTTCCAAAACTGTTCATTTTTAGAAGAAACGGAGCTGGTTTCAAAATCAACCGTTCCTGGCTAAATACTGTGAGCAAAAGCCGTGTGGAAGAAAGAAGGCAGTTGAACATTTCCTTGCAAAACCAATTATTACGGCACACAACAATCAATTTTACAATATTATAAAAGATTTCTACGAAAACCAATTACAACATTACAAAGCGACTTTATCTTATTTGGACTTAAACAGTCGTGGTAAACTTTTCAAATCGGTAAACTTTAAGTGGAATAAGGGTCTCTTTAAGGTCTGCAATGGGTTAAGCAGATAAAGCTGTCTGATTCCTTGTTTGGAAATAGTCTCAAACATTTTGTTGTTACTCCTAAACCGATCTGCTCACCAGAATCGGTGCCTACTTCCCTCGAAATAGTGATAGTCATTCGAAAGCACTTAGTAAAGGATACAATCTTTTTCAAAAGAGTACCTAATTTTTAGCTAAGCCTCTATTTTCTTAAATTTGCTGACTTTGAGCCTAGGACTATTTTAAGTAATCCATAACTAGCGAAGGAGTAGCCTTGCTCAAAAATCAGAGGAACACGTTCAAATCTCTAATGACATTTTACTTCATCATTAAACAAGGCAAGAGTGGAACTGAGCAGTAAATATTGTATTAATAATGCAAAAGTTAATTTGAAAGCAGCATTCTAATTGGAATACACAAAAATTGTAAGCCATAATGAAGCTTGAGCCTTGTAACACTCCTATCAAATTATTACCCAGCCCTTTTGAGCCTCTATATTCCTATATTCTAAAAAACTTTATTCTTACAAAACTGTGCCCAATCATCATCCAAATGCTATTATCTCAGCCTTCTCATTTTCCCTAAAGTCTGAAATTGCTTGAAGGTGAGAGCAGAAACAAATTCTTTTACATTCAATAAATGCTTCTGTCTTTACCCCAGCCTACAAAATTATCCCATACCTTCAACGATGGACAGTCTCAGCTAGTTGCATGTCCTATAATTGTAAACTACGTCAATTTTGGGCGACTTAATCTCTCTCCATCACCTTTGAAGTTTCTAGCCTAAGATATTTATATCAAACATTCTTTCTACTACGGAATTCTCGATAAAATATCGTAAATTCACAGAACAAAACATTATATTTATCAATATCAAGCCAGCGTGACTCAGGTTCTTTGAAATCAATTGGCCGATGGCCAATCAAATCATAGAGCCAGGCTAGCTTTAATTGCAATATGACGTGAAATCACGCCCAAAATTTTGCTAAACGGAACTTGGCTCTGGTGCAACTACAAAACTGAGACCTCGCTGTTTACCAACTATAAAGGCTTGGAAAGAAGAAATGTCCATATGTAAAAATCAGTTGGTGAAATAAATGAGCTTCGAAAAATCTGCTATGCTAAGATCATTTGCATGACAAAGGATACAATTTCCTTCCATGGAACAAACACGATACTAACAAAAAGACCTTCCAAGGAACAAACATTGTATCACCTAAGTCTTATCTCCTCACTTTCTTTGAGCGCAGGCTTGGTAAAATATAAGATACGACTTTTTTTATAACTTTGGGCCTAGTACTGAATCTTTCTTAACTTTTTTACGATTCAAGAATCAAAACTTCGCTAAGACTTTATTAGCAAAAATTTCTGAGTTGTGATGTTTGCGTGAATATAGTAAAGGAAAGTGTGAAAAGCTGAATGTGTACTTTAAATAACGAGAAATCTAAGTTAATAACATATGGTAAGATGTTAAAGAATAGCCAACATAGCATGTAAAACATTTTATGAATAGATACTTCGAGTTTTGAAGACAAATTTTCTATTTTATAAGGACGTCTTTTTGGCCCAGTACCGAAACTTTCGTAACCTTTTCACGATTCCAAAACTTTCTTAGCAAACATCTTTTGAGCTCAAATGCCATGCACAAGCACATTAGAGGAGAGTGGAAAGCTACATGTACACCTGAAATTGTGATAAATCTTAGTAAATAGCACGCTAAAATGTTAGAGGAAAGTAAATATAACATACAAAACATTTTGTACACAGATAAAAATCGCATGTTCAACACCTATGATAAAAATCGCACTTATAATCCAGTACTGAACTTTCTTAATTTTTTGAGCAGTCAAGTACTTCTTTCTTATAAACCACTTTCTTCTATAAATAAAAGTTGTGTACACATGAGCCTATCTACAGACTTGCTTGGGTTTCTAAAATCGAGTTTTGAACTTGCTTTTGAGGGTACTGAGTAGACTTGCTAATAAACTTTCTTCAAAAAACCATGTATTTAAGAAAGTGTCATATTTCAGCAGCATCTTTCCTACCCTTTTTATGACAAAGTGATTAAATATATTATCGATGAAGTCAAGCTTATAAGTCCTCATCTGGACTGATA
>OLMO02000297.1:13746896-13759289 GCA_900291935.2 Cassiopea xamachana
TACAATGCCTCAGTACCCTACCCCTTCTAACAAAGAAAGTAATGGGTGGCCCTATCTTTGTTATGTATATTGGGGGTGCCTGCTAAAGAGGGCTCCTATTCTGGGATACCACAATAACCAGGTAGGGAGGCCAACACTAATTTTCTAACCCTAGTGTTCTCCACAGGATCCCCATTCTGTGCTGGGTGGGAAGTAAAGTTCCGTTGAGACACCATGTCAAAAGTGACTTGATCCCATGACATTTATTGAAGAAGAAAAATGACAAGTATGGTGAAACCCTCAAAAGCACCTGCCAATTAAAATACAGGCTTTTCAAAACCAACAATTTGTTGACAAATGGACTAAGTCATTGAGTGGCAAGCAAACAAGAGCATAACTACAAGCAAATCTTCATTGAAATTCAGTCAATGGCTGAAAAATTGCTAGCTTCCAAGAAGGGCCAATCAAAGATAGCGCATTCACCTACCAAAACCTTTGCTCATAACTTTAACAAGGAGAATGATTACAGAAGTATTTAAATTTATGTGACACTGAAAGTGCAAACATTGACTGGGTTTTGATGAATTCTGGCTCTATAGGCCATTTTAATGCAAACAAAATATAAGAATCTAATAAAGTCTAAAGGGAGGATAAATTCAAAGGGAAGGTGATTCATATCCAATGTTAAGATGAAACATCAGAGGTTTGTTCCTATTCATTTGGTCCACAAAGTGTCTGCTTTCACCAGCAAACCAATAAAATATGCCTCAACTACACTTTCTGCTTCCAAGTAAAACTGGTTGTCCTTTCTACACTTTTAAACTAATATAGCCTTGCTGTTTGAAGATGTGATCTGGTGGTATTTGTATTCAATCTACTAATAAACTCAAGTAGTCTAATCTTAATATTTACAAAAAAACATTTTATAATTTTAAACTTCAATTCTCACTTTTAAATTCTTTTAACCAAAAGCTACTTTGGCAGGCACACTTGCCATTGTAACCTTGTACATAAATTCTATTATCGAGGCACAAGAAGTCTTTGAAACATAATCAAAGGCACCAGCGCAAGGAGTACTATCCTTATTACCAGCTGCCTATTATACACGAATGATGATCAACATAATTAAGAATTAAAAATTCCACATCACATATTGCAGATCCCATAAATGCAAAAATAATAAAAGTGAACAATCCTCCTTTTGGACATTGAATAATGAGAATTATACAAATAAATTTATTATTCTCATGGCTTTTCACCACTTTTGCCTCTGACGATTTTCAGTTATTAAACCAATTTTCTCATCTTTCTAGCTCTTAAAACTTATGATTATATCATTTCAAACTATCACCACTTACAGTTTGATAATATATTGTTGTTTTTAGAACACTGTCACAAAATTCCAGGAGCACCAAGATGTGTATCCTTCAACACTAATCTAAATCAGAAGCTGAACATACTTCAGTGAATGTGTGCATGGAGAAATAGATTCTGCACAATTCAGAAGAGAATGAAGTGGCATGTGTAATGAGAAGAGAGATACTAATAATAATAACAATAATACAACATATTTTGTAAGTGGGTGGCCTGTAATAATTTATCTTGATGAGAAAATTCTTTCCAACAGGGCCCACTCTCATAATAAGGTTAAAACTAAGCTTAAAAGTTGTATAACTTTTTAGAAGGGTTGTAGAAGGGTTTTGGAAAATGAAACCCTAGACATGGATAGTACACAGCAAAACAAGAAAATACGCAGAAAGAATCATGTCAGTTGAAGAGGAAAGTCTTCATTACCTTATTTTTACATATGAAAACAAAGGCAATCAGGACAACCAAAAGAAAATAAGAGCATCAAAAATCTCTGTGCCTCTTGAAAACTAGATTTTTATTTTTGCACCAACCATATTTTATTTCAAATTCAATTCAACCTTCACAGTTCAAAAGCAACAATTGTCAGAAAAAATCTGCAGCATAAGCAGCAAACCAAGAAAGTTTTTTTTAAAAATGAGAATGCATTAAAAATTTGTTATACTAACTACTTCTATAAACTTTCTATATTTCACATCTGATGGGTTTGTTCTGATGGGGTTGTTCTAAAAAACAGTTGTTTCACTCCTGTGATAGGTGAAGCCATTTTTGATGCATGCAAGAGGCCTTAGTTGATTTTCATATGAAAATCAACTTATGCCTCTTGCATGCATCAAAAATCACTACAAATCTTAACGCTTCAACCATCAGTCTACAAAGGTAAACAGAATCAATGAAATTCCTAAGGACAGCGTTCTGAGTATGTACTAATCCACAGATCTTTCCCTAATTATTCAATGATGTACAAAATTGAAAACTATGCTTCAAGGGCCTTTAGTATGTGAAAACATACTCAAGTACAAAATAACATACTTCGATACTATTCCTAAGAAATTGAGACCTTTCTTCCTTTTCTCCGTAAACTGTCCTGTCATAATTCGAATTGTTTCGTAGAATTTTCTCCTTTGGAGTAAAAGGGTTATATTCCAAGTCTTGAATGAAAATGTAGATAGGACTCAAAGAGCTTCTTTATAGCTTTTATGAAAATTTCAAGCGATTTTTGCCACAGTCAAACAGCTCTTAAAAGCTATTGATATATTTCACCTCATTTCACACTAAAGGAGTGTCAGATTCTTGTTCAATTTATGTAATTATCATAAAATAACAACTGGAGTTTATCCACCGGTACAAATCCGTTGAAAGGCCGGTAACATTTTGCCTACAAATGTCCAAAAACATACATTCAGCTTCATAAATCCGCAAACTCTAAGAACCGGCCTAAGTGCGGCCTTCTTCAGATAAATAACAACGAAGATTTAAACAAAAACAAAGAAATAATCCATCTTACTACCTTCTGCTTGTTTCATTCTGCAGTGAAAAGGCCCGTGGAAAACACACAACAAAGCTAAAGCTTATCTATAGACAAGAAGCATTTTGGTAAATCACTTACCTTTCCATGCTAAACCGGATTGCTAATAACGTATCTAAGTCGTGGTAGCTTTTCAACTACTTTCCTTCTCAAAACTTCACTTGAAGTAGGTAAGCCTAGTCACATAACAACTTAGGCCATTGAAAACACACCAAGGAGAAAGTGCATTGGAAGAGGAAAGCAATCAAAATGCTGAAATAACCAGTACTAAATGACCTTACGAAGCTGCTACTTTCTCCTCTCCGCAGTTATCCGCTTGATAAAACTGTGAATAAATCTTAGAGATGGGAACAAGGAGTCAGATGACAGATTGCCATGAAAGATTGATCGACATCCAATTCTTTACAAGTTCAAACCGCCGTTAACGAGGATTAACTCAATACGGATGAAATAAAAACACTCACAACACATCAATTTTAATTGATTTAGTTCAATGAAATAATAAGTATTAAATACCTCAAATGCACTGCCAATATTTTATAAGTAGTTGCTAGCAACTTGCAAAAAATTTTCTCAACGATAACAAGCCAAGTTAGCCAAAATGAACTGGGTACCCACTGCATAGGACAACAATGGACATACTGGATGATAAAATCTCGTTGACTTAATTTCCAGTTTACTAAGAGGACAAAGCAAATAAATTATAAATATAACCAAAGGCCATTGTTGCTCCATGCAAGGAAATTATTTCGCTTTGTCCCGTAATGAGGGACACGAGATTAGTCATAATAGTTGAATTAAGAAAAGGAATGAAGCTAGCGAGACCCCCTTTGTTCTTCTAATTCTGACCCCTTTTGTTCCTCTAATTGCCCTCAAAATAAAGAGTTCAAAAATTAATTCAACACATCTTCTATGGTCAGCAAACTTTTTGATAATAAACTTCTCACAGCTGAGTCATAGGGCGTATTTTCCTAGCTTAGTCAAATCAGGACATTTTCTAACATTGCCACTACTGCGTCCTTTTTCTCCAGTCGACAGTCTGTCGCTTTAAGCGTTGGAGTAAATGCATGAAACAGCAAGAAGGAGAAGTAGTGGTTTCCTCTTCTTTCCATCATTCAACATTATGATCAGTGATTACGAATATGAAGTATACTTAACAGAAAGGCGTTTCCAACGTTTTGAAGGTCTTTACCTCAAAACGTTATTGGGGGCAAACTCTGTCGACAAATATATGTGGAAATACAAGACGTTATCGCTTCTAATTGGGCTTTTATAGCTATTTCTCCCACCCAGTTTACCTGTTTACAGGCCTGTGCTTATGGAAGTAAGAAGCATACATATCAATCCTAGCTGCGAATGAAGTAAACAGAAAGAAGGCTATTGCTTACGTACAGTCAGATAGAAATAAATTAAACAGGCAATGCACAAAGCAAGTGGAATTTGCTGGCTGCGGTCTCGTTGTGGCAACAAACTCAATAAAATAATTTCAAAAATAGATCAGTTTTGGTCTAAATACTGTTACAAACTTGCGCAATACTGCAAAAATAATCATTGTCGTGTATTGTATGCTAATGTGTCACGTTTTTTGCTGCACAAAATTATGCCACGTATATATTGTGCAAATCAAGCAGCCTGAAAGAAGCTACCACCCACCTCCTACAACTTTGTAACGGTACGTAGCTATAATGACCGTAACCGCCCACCTGTGACGCTTTAGGTAGTTTGTGAATGGGCTCCTATGCATTTTTCATACACATTATATATTACTCTTCTTTTATGTATTTCACTATAAACTTATCTGACAATAGTCATCTACAAAAAGATAGAATCAGCTAGAACTTCAAGCTACAAAATGTCTGCATAAAATCAGCTGGAACTTCCAGCAGATCCATCACCATCGTATACTTTCATTGCACAAATGAAATTCAATCCATAGTAATCGTAACACACCTACTTGCATCAGGTTCTTGTTAACTTGCAAACATTTTGTCATAGAACTGATCAGCGAATGAAATTGCGTCGTCAACGCCCTCACAACTGTTTCGCCATTCTACAGGAATTGATGAATACCCAAAATATGCCCCAGCCAGAGATCCAGCCATTGTCCCAATCGTATCGGTGTCGCCACCCAAAGAGAAAGCAGAGATTAATGTCTCAGAAAAGTCCAAATGCAAGCATTTAACAAACGTACATATTGCAGCAGGAACTGCTTGTTGGGCGCTAATATCGTTTCCAAATATTTTAACAACATCTCTAGCATTGAATTCGTTCGATTGGAATTCCTTAGCTTCGTCCACGATTTCTTCCAATTTTTCGAGTTGTGAAATGAAAGTAAAGCTACTGCGTCTACTGAAATGAAGCTTTCCCTCTCTAAAGAAGAAAGCATAACTGCTGTTTGACGGTAGATATTAAAGGAATACTGGACATAAATGAAGAACGCTTGAATAGATTTAGATATGTAATACCCAGTATATCTGAGTCTTGTATGTGAAGCAAGAAATTCAACAAAGACAGCAACCAAAAATAAAAGATTTTGGATAGTAAAGGTGAAATATTGCAAAACGATCAGACTTGCGAATGTGTCAGAAAAAGACACTAAAATATACACCACTTTCTATCAGAGTTTCACAATTTACCCTAACTGATTACTTGGCTATATGAAGTGGTGTAGAAGCGTGGGGTGTGTGGGTGCAGCTGTGACTTACGGGGGTCGCAGCTCCTCCATGTCTGTAAATTGCTTGGAAACAAGAGTATAGAAGAACCCTTATTCTGTTGTAAAAGACTATTTTTAGATTTAAAAAGCTGTTGATAATTTTTGTATTGAGTATTAAAAATACATTATTCATTGGAAGACATTATCGTTTTCTTGTAACTATGTGGATTAATTTCAAGAGAAGAGCCACGACGAAAAACATCTTTCTTCTTTATATATTTCACTATTTCGACATTGCAATAATTACTAAAATTAGGCCCAAGCCAGTAGACATATACGGTCTAGTGACATAAACGATATTGACATATGTCTCGAAACGTATTATATCGTTTATGTCAATATCGTTTATGTCACTAAACCGTATATGTCTACTGGCTTGGGCCTAATTTTAGTAATTATTGCAATGTCGAAATAGTGAAATAAATAAAGAAGAAAGATGTTTTCGACGTGGCTCTTCTCTTGAAATTTATATTTCAGTTGCGATTTCCAAGAAATGTGGATTAACTTGAGAGTTTCTTATAAAGATAAATGTTAGAACAGACCCCCCGAGCTATCAATAAAGGCCCCCAAGCCATCAATAAAGCCCCACTAGCTATCAATTTACTTCTACACCACTGGTTCTATTGGCAAATTGAGGAGGGAGTAAAAAATGATGCATTCTAGTGCTATGATTCAACATGCTGCAGCTTAGGAAATAGATAATCAAATACCTCTTCTTGGTACCCTTGTCATTTCCAAAAGAATTTTCTGATGGTATATCCTCATATTGCTTAAATGAGTCTTTCAAGCTTTTAACAAAGTCTAGCTTGTGAATCTCATTGTTTGAAAATAGGGTTTTATGTATGGCCAAGGCTTGCAAAATTGCACCATTGTATCCATGTTTGTGCGAGTGTGTCAATAAAGCAGTAGATCTTGCCAGCTAAATTGGAAAATCACTACATCAATGGCCATTGGTACCCAGTGGGGATTTCTAAAAATTTTAACAAGGGGGGCTCTAGGCACAACCACACCCACAGTTTGGGTGTGGCCCAGCAGTAACCACAACCATGTTTTCAAAGATGGAAACATGATAATTTAGTTTAATACTGATATAGTATAGTCAACAATAATAAATGCCTCAATAACCACATAGCAGTGCACAATTGATCATAGCACTTTGGAAGCAAGGCCAATAAACTCTAAAAAGCTAAGCCAATTCAAGAGTTTCAGGGAGGCTGAGCCCCCCAAAATGATCAGAAATTTTAACAAGGGGGACTCCGCTCTCCTGAGCCCCACTAGAAATCACCCCTGTTGGTACCCCCTTGGCATGATGGTAAAACCTGGTGTAATGACCAACACTTGTCAGTAGACCTAGGATATTTTGTAGCTTGCTGGTAACTTTCTTATGCTACCCACCCTCCCTACTCAAAATTCTTTTAGCAAGCCACATGTCACAACATAGATAAATAATATTGGAATATAATGATTATATTTACATTTGGAAATAGACTTTATTGTTTACAATGGACTTTGGCCTTCATCTTACTATATTATTGTTTTTTGCTTTGTGCTGTGTTGTATTTGTTTTGTTGTCATTCATTGCTGCTTTGAGAATATATATTCATGAGTTTTGTTATGATATAGACAGCTATAATCCTTTTGCAATGTCTGTGAAACTTAAATAATTCTGCCATGGAGGCTGATCATGATACATAGAGATTAATATTTGATAGGTACATTATGCTATGAGGTGTAGAAGCCATGATAATTTCAATACTTGTACTAATACTTAATTTCAGCAAATACGCACCCATTGTAGAGGGAAATATCTATGACATTGACATACAAAAGAGTCGAAGAAAGCATGGAAGAGTGGAAGTGAAAAAGTCATGCACACCTCAACAACTTCCTTCTCTTTCTGTTCAAATAAGGCAACTGGAGCAACTCTCATTGCTGCCCCATTTCCATAAGAGCCACATCCTAATGCAAATTGTAAAAACATATGCTAAATTCAGTGTTTCAACTACTTCTCCATTAGATGCAAGACAATTTCAAATTGTAAAACACTTGGAATTGTTTATGGTGTGCATAGAGATAAAAAAAGCATGCTTATAGGCACAATTAGGCTGCATGTCTTAACATCGGTTATGTCTATATCTTAATATCAGCTACATCTTAATGACATCTGTTCTTATGATATGTCAAACTAATGGAATGTTGAATTAAATAAAGAAGAAAGGAACTCTCTCTCTGACATGCTTCTCATCATGGCTCTTCCCTTGAACTTTGTAATTATGCTCTTAATAAAGATGATTGATTGTGAAATAACTATACTTTCACAGAAAATTACCAGCAGAGTTTGAAAGCATAAGTTTATCTGGTTCACAAGGTCTATAACTTTGTGCTAAAAAGGACCTAAAAGTCTAAAAATGGGATCTACAATTTGCTCGTGGTCTTCCATAAACCCTTTGTGGTCTGCTTGAGGGCTGTGGAAACCAGTTTGGGGACTACTGGTATATATTGTGAATCATACCTGAGAACTGCTCCTTTGCTGGCAGAAAAGGATCACTCAAGCCGCAACCACTGTCCCATTTTGTAAACAGTAATAGCATTCCACTACCATAGCCTCTATTTCCATTTTTCTTATACTCATGTAAGAAGTTTGAGGCCATATCATGTGCATCAAAGCATTTCTTTGCAAGTAATGATCTGCAGATACACCGTGTCATTGCTGAATCATCTTGAATAAAAACAGATTAAAGAAATCTTGTGACTACATTAATAAAAAATGGAATTGAAGCAACAAGTGCAGCAGATTACCTAATCCCAGTAAGGATAAGTAGCAGAACATAAGAAGACAATAGAATAAAAGCTATCAATTATTGAGTCAATAATATTTCATTTGATTATTACAAAAAGCAAACTGCTTCATTGTAAACTGCTTCACATGCAAAATCCTAATAACTTCTTGGAAATCCCCATCTGAAAAGTTGCTTACCAGTAAATTCAAAAGATTCAGCTCTTACACTTGCTAATTTTTTCGATTTCAGACCGATGGTATCTTCAATTCTGTCTCTTGAAATGGGCCCTGAGGATAGTCCTTCAAATGGTGCCCCAAGACAGTCACCAAGAATGGCTCCAACAAGGCACCCTCTGAATTTGTCTTTCATCTGTAAGCTGCCTCGTACAACCTTGCTCATATTCGTACAGGTTATGCTAGCGATCAATGTACGGGAAACCAGAGGGGGCCCCCAAAAATATCTCAATTTACTGATTATTGATGTTTATTAATCCGACTACTTTCAGTTCTTCTTCATTGTTGTTGTTGCAGTTATGGCTAAATGTTCCATTGATCCGTGATTCGTGATTTGGTGATTAGGTGATTCCTGAAATAAAGTGCTGTTGTTGTTGTTATCAACCAGTTTTTCTGAATGAATGTTTGCAGGCAATAAGTTCCTCTTCATTTTATAGTTTCGATGTGATCGTTCACTGATACGAGTTTCAACTTGTTTCCAGAGCAGGTGAAATGCAGAGAGTTGATATTGACCAGCCAAGATGGAGCCAGGACACATTTATTGGAAGATTGAAACACTTCTCTACCATAACAGATCCAAGAACCGCGTTGTGTACAGAGGAAGAATTAGATAATGCAAGCAAACTAGTACAACAGTATAGGTAGACTATATAACCAGGCTTTTTTAATTTAATTTGGAAGGTCAGCACTTAAAACTCATGCATATAGGAGACATTCAAAGAGGAGGGGGCATGTGCATCAAAGGGGCGACTCTTCAAGCCTCTTGTGCCCCGGGTAGCTATATTTATGAAAACATAGATGTAGCTGCTAGGGGCACAGGGGCAAGCTTTAGCCCCCTCCTAGTTGCCAGGGTACATTCCTTGTAAAACTCACGCCGGAGGTACGCCAGGAGCTCCTCAGGTGTATGCAAACGTTGATGGTTGGCGTACACCTGAGGTGCAAAGATCAGAAGAAGCGTACGCCAAGATTTTTATTTTATTACGCCAATACACCAAAAGGTATCGTTAAGGCTACATCCACACTGGTACGCCAACAGGAATGATTAATCCACTCTGGAGATCTATGGGCCAAAGTGCATGAAATTCAACTTGGCCTAGTTGTTTGGAGTATTGGTTGTGTGGAATATTGGGTTTTATAGCATATTAATGTCTTAGAAAAATTTTCTGTTAGTGAGCTATAGTATCAACTTCACAAGCATCTGCAATAGTCAAAGTTACATGGTTATTGATATTTTGAAATTTAGTAGTGATGTGTCTGGTTACATCTATTTGTATAATGGGTTGGTTCTAGAGTAAACTTTGAACTACATTCTAGACTTGGCAATGAGCCTCCTGGTACAACTGAAGAGCAACTATGGTATGCACAGAAGCTATATATGTCAGCATTTCATCCAGACACTGGTGAGAAAATGAATATGTTTGGAAGAATGTCCTTCCAAGTTCCTGCTGGTATGATTCTTGGTGGTTGTCTGATGCAGTTCTATAAGTATGAGTCCATGTTTGCATCAAATTCATCCTAGATGTATTGTATAGATCTTGAGCACTAGCAGATCAAGGGGGCCATTCTCCCTTAGTGGTATTATTTCCTGTAGCAATGATGTCTGGAAACCTCCTATATAAAAGAAGACAATAGAAGGAATCAGATGGCCCTCTCAAGTCCTAGATTTGAATCCATCCCAGATTTTGAGATTGATATTCTACTTCATTAAACAGCAATTTGGCATTTTTGATCACCATCTACAAGGCTCCACATTACAATGTAGTGATTTTGACTGCTCCTCATAAGGACACATTGGTTTTACTATCTTTTGCTTTGCTTTTTACATTTTGATGAGCCTAGATTCCTCTTCTCCAAAGTGATTTATCATGTTACAAACTGCTTACATATCTTACTAAGAGTGTGACTCAATCGCATTTTCATTTCAGAACAATACCACAAGTAGTTTTTTGGCAATGGGTCAACCAATCATTTAATGCTCTTGTGAATTACACCAACAGAAATGCAAAGTCTTCAATTACAAATAAGTATGTAGCACTTGATATCTTGTTGAGGCTGTGGAACCTCTGTTATGTATGATCTGTATTGATACTGTACTGATCAGAGCGTTCAATGATATTTAGATTAAGTGGTTGTGTCCCACGAAGGGCAACCCTCTATATGTACTTTTTATGTCTTTTTAAGTCAAAAGGAGACGGCAGTTTAGATAGAAGTAGCCAGCAGTAAATCACCGGTAGCTTTGCTCTGTTGAAAGTGCTGCTGTATAATAGAGAAATCCCATTGATTTTTGGCATTTGGTTATATACTGCTAAGTGCCAAATAGATAGGGTGGTTGGAATAAATGGGGTTGGTAGAAATATTGCAGTCGTTGGATTGGTTGTATAAGTCATTTCAAATGTTATCAAAGTGAGAAACACAATTTCTCATGTTACTTGATACTCAATGAAAAGAGCAGCTGTGGCCTAGTGGTGATGCACTCAACTCAGACCAACATGGTCCTGGGTTTGAGGCCCACTACAGGCCATTGGTGATGCCAGGAAGGGCATCCGGTCCTAAATGCTGGTGCCAGAACTAAAGTCTCCAAGCCCCAAGGAATTGGGGGAAATGGAGGTAAAGTTGAGAAAACTTGATACTCAATGTAAGTGCACACTCAAAAATGATAAACCACAGTTTGGAATAAGGATGTGTTGAGTGGAATTTTTTCACAAAATTAGTAAGCAGGAGGTACATTTATTCATGTCTCAAGAGTAGGATCCTCATATGAACTATTTTGGTCCTGGTTTGATCATCTTGGCTTCAAAGCAAGCTATGGCTAGAACATTTTCTATTGTGACCATTTAAAATAGCCCTTTTGTATTTAGCATCCATAATTGATGTATCCTATTGCAGTTTGTTCTGATTGGACACATGCTCATGACAAATAGCTGTGTATTATAGGTTCACCAGACTGTTTCCTTGCCTGACTCATCATCGTTTACATCAGGCCTCAACTCACCAATGTTTTGGCACCCATTCAATTCAATTCAATTTATTTTAAATTCCACTGTATACAATGTACAACAACAAATAACTACATAACAATTAGCAACTCAATGATCATAGAAGCACTTTGTGTTAAGGGGAATTCTTAGGGAGGAACTCTCCTACTAGTTCGTAAACTAACTTGAGGAGTGCAAACCCTTCAGTTCTATAATTTTTGCTTCAATAACAGATCCAAATTTCAATAGCACCTACTTCTAAATAATCAAATTCTACATAGAGTTTTGAATGAATTTTTTGAGATTTTTTTAAAAGAAAATTTGGAAGTAGAGTTTTTTCAGTATTTATGGGAGTTCATTCCATGTTTTTGCCCATTCATCATTTGATATGGACATTGAAGCATTGAGAGCTGTATATAGTAGACAAGTGTCCTCACAGCATCTCTAGTTGCTGCTAATTTTTGTTGGACTCAGACACATTGAATGTAGGTTTTGTGCTGTTTGTATTTCAGACAAATTGGAGTTGCATATGCATCTGCAACCACAGCTGCTACAATAGTTTCTGTTGGACTAAATTCCCTCACTAAGGTAACTCAAACTTTTTTCTTAGTGTCAGCAGCAATTTAAATATTTATTCATGGAGGTCTATTAGGGCCTGTTTACACTATACCGTTCTCATGGGAAAATGGTTTGGAAAGGTTCGGTTTTGGCATACTGTCTACACTGAACCGTTTCCCTATCTGGCATCAAATGAAGAAATGAAGACTATTGTGTAAGAAAATGCTATGCCATTTACACTATGCTATTTTCATACAAA
>OLMO02000297.1:13771549-13790882 GCA_900291935.2 Cassiopea xamachana
CAAAGTATTGGCTAAATCCCGTGTGTTATAGCTCAAATTGTATTTCGGTAGTTTCATACCTTTAGTAAGTTTATTAAAACCATAATAATAACACACTTGAACACTCAAAAATTGAACTCTCACCGAGGAGGTTGCCGAAGGGCAACGAAAAGTTTTGAGGTTCAATTTTTAAGTGTTTATGTGTTATAGTTATGGTCTTAACATCATGAGAGCTATTTCAAAAAAACTTTCTGAGCATAATCTCGTTTTTGCAATTTTTTCTAACTCTATTTGTCTTTTCTTTAAGGCAAGACTCGATGTCTTCCTCAATTACTTCTTTATGTATCAAATAATTAACAGCTTTTCTTAGGTATTGACAGCTGTTCATGCTACAGCTGCTGCATATTCTTGTTGTACTCAGATCTGAAATGTTTCCTTAATGTAGAGTGCACCTCCATTGATTGCACGGTACGTTCCATTTGCTGCAGTGGCTGCTGCGAACTGTGTCAACATTCCTCTTATGAGGCAAAGGTAAATTTGCAAGCTCTTTGGCTATTCTTTGCAAAGTTGGATATCTTGATGTATACCATGAAATTTGTGAAGTTGATGGCATCCTGAAGCACAAAGTTTCAGTAATGATAACTTTATCTGTTGTACAGTACAAACATCTTTTTCAGCGAACTAACAGATGGTATCGCTGTCTACGATGAAAATGGTGAACTCATTGGGAATTCAAAGCGCGCTGCTATCAAAGCAGTAAGTCAAGTTGTTGCTTCGAGGATTGGAATGGCAGCTCCTGGAATGTGTAAGTTCCGAGTGCTGTTTTCCTTGATATATATAATTTTTTGCAACTTAATGTTTGTCATATCCTTATCTCGTTGCTCAACATATGTATGTTTTCTATCTAGCTCAGTCCATGCCCGGAGACACGTGCGATCGCACTCACACATGTCCACACATGTGCAAAAGCTGCAGCACGAGCGAATTATCCCCAGTGCAAAGATCTTTGTTATCCATGTAATCACGCTTGTCAAATGCAACCATCTTTTGTACCATGTTTCTTTGGCTCTCTGTGCAGATGCTGTACTCAGATCTTTCCTACTTTGCGTTATGATATCCATCTTGGATACCTGCCTCGCACGAGCAACTCTTAACGATTCAGAGCAATCTAGCGCACGTGTGATTTGACTGTCATGCACAATTTGCTTCAGGGCATGGAATGTTAATTGTGTCGGTTAAAGCAAATAGTGTTAGGTTATTGTAGACATTACCATAATCATACAACGTACTGTGGGGACTGGGAACTAGGTAGGTCTCCCAACCTCGTGCTTTTGGTAGAATGTTGACCTAAGGCATGGGTGTCAAACTCTGGCCCGCGGGCCAAATTTGGCCCGCCGTGTGATTTCATTTGGCCCTTGAGGCAATATCAATTAAAGATTAGAGCTGGCCCGCTGGTATCATAAAGCGTTGGAGCTGCTTTAAAGCTTGAACGTTTGATTTATTTTGTTATTTTTATTTTATTTTCAAATTTATTATTAGCCTGTGAAAGTGTTTATATTAAAATACCTCAGAATTTTACCTCGATTTCGTCAAGTTATATAAGTCTTGCTTGTTCAGTATTCATTGCAAAATTGATTTGGGCACCTATTAAAAGGATACTTTGTTCAACCTTGGCCCGCGGCTTCAGTTCAGTTTTAAATTTTGGCCCGCTCTATATTTGAGCTTGACACCCCTGACCTAAGGTATCCACCATCATGAACTCAACAAATAGAATAAATAGGTCGTTGATATTCTCTTGTTTTTATGATGTTGATTGCTAGGCTTTTATTATTTCGAGTGAAGGACTATTGGTAACACCGTTGGAATATTTTTATTGAGTTTTAATCAGCGAAACGCATTTTCCAGCTACAATCCTCGTCAAATTTAGTTAGAACGCTTGGAAAAGTTATCTTTTTGACAAGCTTCATACCTATTTTAGTAACTCTGGCAGACCTTCGAGTTTTCGCCTCCCTCTCTCCCTCCCCCTTAAAACAATGTTGATTTGTGGGTAGGAAGAACTGATCTAAAGTTCCATAGTCCAAGGTACTCCAAAAGTTGCAAAAATTGTTCATAATTCAACATTGTACCGGGGGAGGGGTGGATCAGGAGGAAAAATGCGTGGAAATCTTCGAAGTGTTCCAACTATTTTGGCCGGGATTGTATTTAACATCGATCATGGTGCCTTTTTTAGATAGTACATTTCTGTTTTCTTTTCAGTAACTATTCCGATAATTATGGAAAAGTTAGAGAAGTATCCTTTTATGCAGGTCAGCTATGTTGTGGATGGAATTTTTCGAAAGTTTTCAGTTACTTTTTGTTAAGAAAGGTTTAGGGAACTTTGCAAAAAACAACGTGAAATTTTCAAGTTATCAAAATGCTAGGGAGAAATTACTTTAGCTGTTGCATATCTTATGCATTACGGACGGGTAATTGTTTATGCCTTAAGTTTGTACTGAGGAGAAATGTTTATTTGGATAATTTTTTTCTTATTCAACCTTTTGCACTGTAAAAGAATTGTTACCCAACCAATATAGAGCTATTAAAAATTTCGCTCCAATTTTTTGATTGACAAAATGATATACCCAACCTTAAAGCTGCCTGAAAAATCATTTACCCAACCTATTTCTCTTCAGTCCCAACCGGAGGCATAAATAATGAGCGGTCCCGTAAAGAAAGCATATGAATGGTGTCTTCTTTTATTCACCTTTTTCTGATGGAGCAAGTATATAATATCTGTTTAGGTATCTCATTTTGCCCCACATTACTCTTAAGAGAAGTCCGCACACTTTAGTAATTTAATCGCAAATAGATGTATGACATATCCAATATGAGCAATTTTCCCTAGTTTTGCAATATTTGTGTACAAATGACATATCTACGTTTTGTAGTGGTTCATTCGAAACCGCTTTCAATTCATTTCATAGTTCTATACTTAATAAGATTCTGCTCCAGCTCAATATAATAAGATTTTGACTCGCATTTTTATTTCAGAGAATAAAAATTCTACATGCTCCAATCCAAATGCTGTTCTCTGGTGTAGTGTACGTTATATTTACTATCATTTCTAAATTAGGCACTTTTTCAATTTCATTTGAAAAGTAGGCCATATTTCGAGCCAAGTTGCAAAACGATGTACAAGTGAAACAAGGACGCACTACGCAGAGACTAGCAGACAGAATAAAAGAGCATATCTTCCCAAGCATCAGGAAGAAAGTAATACCGTAAGAGAACAGCCACCTCGTATATGTAAAAAGAACAATTCTAAAATTAATTGTGAGTCGGCCATAGGACAACACCTTATTGCAAATCCAGAATGCGCCAAAACATATACAGACGACAATTTTCGGATCATTGGGCAAGCAAGATCGTCTTTTCATTTAAGTGTTTTGGTATCTGTTTACATCAAGGCTCAAAACCCAGTCTTGTGTAGACAAAAAGAGTTTGTTTTCTCATTAGATTCTTCAAGTAAACAATGTTAATAGGTCCTAATTGGTCACTTTTGGGGCCAATTAGACGCATCCTATCACATTAGCCGCATCTGGATATATATTTCGGTTAACCTTTAGGTCACAGACTATTGATGTACAAGTAAAACAGTACATCGTTTTGCAACTCTTGTACCTTCGGTAAGGTTTGTGTTTATGTGAATTATGTACCTCCTGCCTTTTATTTATCTGGTGACGTGTAAACTTCCTTCTTGATTAAAGTTATTAATACTTTCTATTTAGATTATTGTTTATGGTTCCTGTTGGATGTGCTATGTTTCCTCAAAAATGGTAGGTGTTGTTTCTTTGCAAACAAAAATCTTTGTTAGATATTTGAAGATATTTTACGACAAATAATATGTTTATGAAAATACTGAGAATACTTTACTCGATTTACCTCCGTTTCCCCCAATTGCTTGGGGCTTGGAGGGTGCCTCTGAGAGGAGAGGACTTTAGTTCTGGAGCGGGCATTTAGGACAGGATGCCCTTCCTGACGTCACCAATGGCATGTAATGGGCCTCGAGCCCAGGACCTTGTTGGTCTTAGTCGAGTGCATTACCGCTAGGCCACGGCTGCTCTATGAAAATACTGAGAATAAAGAACTCAAATTCTAAGAAACTTTAGATCCCGTAGTTTTTATCGTAAACCAGACACCGCTTGTGACGTAATCTACGTGGACATGCTTTAGTATATGTCAGTGAAATTACATATTCTATGTGCCTTAAATTCGATGATTTTGGTCAATGTCTCTATTTTCGTTTTTCTTGCTTTCAGTGCACTATCAGTGGAATATTTGGAGCCAATGTTGAAACGCTCATATGAAGAAAAGACAGGTCATAGACATGGGAAAGTTTTTTTCAATAAAGGTCTTTGATCTTAAAGCCCTAATTTTGTAAAAGAAATAGTACTTTCTATTCTTGTTTTAGATGAAAAATACACGTTTTTTATAAGAAAATCATTATTTTGCCTGAGCCTCAATTTTCTTAACTTCTCCCGAAATTGAGCCTGAGATTTTCTTAAATTTTTCTTAACTTTTACTGAAATAAACTGGCTAGAATGGTATACACTTTCGTATATAATATTGTATACTTGAATTTGTATTCCATCTTTATCATTTTGAATGCAATAACGACGAATATTTTATAATTTTGGCCTATAAAAGCGCTTAATTTTGGAAATTGAGCCTTGTGATTTTCTTACGATTTTCTAAATATTTTGATGATTTGAGCCTCATTTTCTTATAAACTTTTTTCTTATAAAAAAAACGTGTATCAAGAATTGATGTTTTCTCGAGACATTTAGTAATTAAAGCTAGAATTCATATTAGAGATAATTGTGACGCCGTCATGAAAAGTTTGGTATTTTGTTGTCAGGAGTTGATACAAAGTACCCTAAATATTTATTTAAATATCTTTTCTTATTTGTTTGGAGTGTTTATCTGGTTCCGTTCAGTTTCGTTTGCATTGTACAGTTATATGAACAGTTTAGATGTTTTTCAGTCTCACACTTTCAGTCATTCTATTTAGTTCTATGGAGATAGTGTATCTGGGATATCTTCCTTTCACAATCCGTGCTTGTTGAAAGATGTATTTCAAACTGTAAATTTGAGATATGTTTGTAATTATGCAAAGTTTGATAGTATGTATATGAGTATGTGTCACCCTTGGGGTCTATTCTCTCCGAATTCCTTTTGTAGAAGGCAGGGGGCGGCGCTATCTTTTGCAGACGACTGGGGGGTTTAGAAACGACGCCCTATACTCATTAGCGTAGGAAGCGGAGGGCAAGGGTAACACATACTCAAATATGGGGTGCATGCTGCCCCTCAAGTTGGGCAGATATATGTTGCACTCGGGAAAATTTTCTGAAAGAACAATGAGAAATTTGGGCAAATTTTCTGCCTGCTCTCCTGCTCTATTTGATATTTCGGACAGAAAATTTACAGCCCCCCTGTATTTGACGCCCTCCTATCCCCGTGCCTATAATGACCACGCCATTTTGATTGATACACCCATTGAAATGCAAGGATACGACTATCTTGACAAGACGAAAATGTGATAGTGAGAAAATGGTATGAAGTAAAGAAGAATTACACCTTGCTGGAAGTCCATCACCTCACCCCTAACATTTTCCCATGGAATTTGAGTGAATTAGAAAATCGATCTTGGAGAAAACTGGGTGAAAAGGCCCCCCATCCCCCTCCATGGCGCCACCACTGGTATAAGGCACATTTTGGATGCGGCTACTAGGTTCCGTTAAACTGCATCATAATTTTACCCTAAAAAGGACTTTTATGTCAGACTTGATTTAGGTAGGGCATTTATTTTCGATACTGGATGGGTCACGTAAGTAGTATGAGGGCACACGAACAGATAACTGAGCAAGTGAAGTGTGAATGAAAGACAGTAGTAGCATACGAGGATAGAAAGCCAGTAAAGTGCTTTTTCAATTATCCGACCCTCGTTTATCTGGACTTTTATTATCTGGTCCGTAAAAAATATGAAAAACCTTAATGAAAAATTTTTTGCATTTTTGATGATATTTTCGGTGCGTTTTTCTTACTTTTTCTATTCATTTATATTTTAAGAGTATTTATTGTGTTAGTTTGTAATGTGTGTTTTTCAAATATACTTTCACGCAACTAATCTTGTTTCTTTATGCTGGTTTCTGCATTATCGTATATTTTCGATCATTCGGAATTTCGGATTATCCGCAAGCCTCTTGATATTTCGAGTCTCGAGAAGGGCGGATAATTAAATAAGTACTGTACTGCTTAATCTATTTATCTCTCTATGCAGCAGAACGCTACTGCCATTATCGGCTCATTATTTGTCATACTTTGTGATATTTTTGTATATTTTCTATTTAACTAAACATCGATTATACAAGTCGAAAAGTTTTTGCTTCCTTTTATTACAAGATATCTAAATGCACTTTTCTTCATGGATTTGTCACGCTGATTTCAGACCTGCAGTCAATTTATCTGTTACGCGCCAAATTTTCAAGATACAAATGACCCCTTGTTTTGCCAAAAGTAATAAAATGTGAAAATGAAGTTGAATTTGGTATCACAGGCAATTTAGCTACTTGATGTAAATAATTCTTTGGTAGATGAAATACAACTCTGGAAAGATCTACCCATGCTAATTTAATTCCAGGATTTCATTTAAGCCATTTACAACCATTTCAAACCTAAACAAGACCATATACAAAAGCTAAATGATACAGTAGATACATCCACAATAATTTCATATTTATCAAAACACTTATTTTTACAATCATTCATAGTTGTTCTTTGCATCTTATGTAGATTGGTCTGTTTCTTTGATTATTTCATTTTGAACTGAATCTATCAACTATTCAATATATTAACTTATACAACTGTCCAAGTTGCTAACAGGATGCTGAAAAACTCATCAACATAACTCAAATCTAGCAAAAAGTCATTCATGTCATTAATGCATCAAATACTCTAATGTGACACGAAAATTAAATTCTTCACACATGTAATTTTCGCTTGAATGTCTTGTCGGGATTATCACAATACATTCAGAAGTGATCTGCAATCATGTTTTCATTCCAAAATAGTTAATGTAGAGTTTCCATGGTCTTATGCCTTGCTGAGAATTTTCACCTTGCTCATTGTTTACTGCCCTGGGATTCTCAGGAANAAGAAGTCAAGGTAGGGGTGCAAGAAGTGTACTTTTAGTGACATTCACCTCCTAATTTCCTTATAATTTTCAATGAGATTATGAATACTATCTTTGTAATCAGGAACATTACTGCTTTTACAGAAAGTTTGCACACAACCATTTTCATGCAAGCCATGCATAGCCTCTCTCAATTTACCTCCGTTTCCCCCAATTCTTTTGGGCTTGGAGGGTGCCTCTGAGAGGACTTTAGTTCTAGCGCGAGCATTTAGGACCGGATGCCCTTCCTAACGTCACCAATGGTCTGCGGTGGNCCCTCGAACCTAGGACCACGTTGGTCTGAGTCGAGTGCTTTGCCGCTAGGCCACGTCTGCTCTATGCAAGCCATGCGTCGCATTTCAACTAAAAGAAAGAAACAGCTCTTATAACATCCTGCGATCAAATTAGGTGCACTAACTGCATCAATTTCGTGCAGGTTGTTGAACTTCATTTGGTTTTTGTAACATTGGGATTCTTGTGTATCTCAAATGCCTGACGCGCTAGAGAAAAACTAAACACATATATGGAATCAGCGCGAAAAATACACCATGAGATGGCTATTGAGATTTGCTATGAAAAATATGTGTTAACTAAAGTGGTGCCTTCCTTAAATTGTAACAAGTGGGGCTGTGATGTAGGAAATAGATCGGCCACGCCCATGTTTTGAATGTATGAAAGTATTGGAAAAGGAGAAAGCCAACGTATGGTTTTAGCATTCATCTATTGATAGGAGCGTATTTGTCCTCTCTTCTCCTTCAGAAAATGCACCTAGCATATGTTTGGTAAAGGGGGGCTGATGAGCCCCCACCACCAAAAAATTCTCATAATCTAAAAAGAGGGGCTGAGCCCCCTTAACGACACGTCTGCTTTAACGTGACTATGAAATACACAACTGCATCATTGGAAGGCTATGTTTTTGCTTTGAACTTAGCAAGTTTTCCTAAGGGAGGCAGACAGCCTAAAATAGTAGAAAAAACAACTAGCTCCTGGAATCTTGGGGGGGTGGAATCGATAAGTTAAGTGGATTTAGTGGGGCGACGCCCTTTTCGATAGTGCAGAAGTGAATCAACAAGTACAAGAATTCAAAAAATGGTAAGTCGTGATGAAGCTTAAGCCTATTTCATATCATATCACATATCACAAAACTTATTTAAAGTTGGTTACATATATAGCTTATAACTGATTAGTCCTAACTATCTAGTTAAAGAAACAAAACTAACTTAATTACAAATAAAACATTTAAGTTAATGCCATCCCAGTTGCGTATTTTCTTTTTAAATATCACAAGAGAAGGTGACAGTTTTACCTCATCATCAATGGGATCCCATAACAGACTCCCTCTAAAGGACAGGGACTTTAGTCCATAGCGTTGGAAACTTACTGAAGGAAGTTTGCATAATTCCTCTCTGCGTAGATTATATTGAACATCCCTTTTTTGCAAAAAATTCCCACATATACTCTGGGTTTAGGGCTTGAGCCTTGCATGATAAAGCACGTGATAAAGCTTGAGCCTTTTATTATTTTTAAAGTATTCTTAAAGTTCAGCAATTTGGCACCGTTATATTCTTATAACCTTTATTCTTATAAAAAAAGTGTGTACTACGCCCGTTTGATATTTGTCTTAAGTTACTCGAGGTAATCAATATGAGAGCTTCACGTGTCTACTTGAGCTCATATTATTGTTGTTGCTGTTGCATTGTAGTGTCATCGTTGTCATTGTTTTCCAGTCATTGAACTCTTGTCTGCTAGAGCTGATGAAATGCAGAGAGTTGACATTGACCAGCCAAGATGGAGCCAGGACACATTTATTGGACGACTGAAGCATTTCTTTACTATAACAGATCCAAGAACTGCGTTGTGTACAGAGGAAGAATTAGATAATGCGAGCAAACTAGTACAACAGTATAGGTATACTACTTAGTGATGGGCGATCAGAAATTTTGATTTTGTTACTAATGGTTCTCTCTTTATCCCCTTAACTTTCTACAAAGTAGACTGAAGTAATTGAATCTACTATAGATTTAAACAAATTACACTCTCTTTTTTATAAGAACTAGTAAAATCGAGGTTCAGGCTGGCTGCTCTTAATTTTCCAAAAATTTTGAGGCTGCATTGTTCTTAATTTGTTCTTAACTCTATAGGATGTAAGTAATTTATAGTCTAAGAATACATAGAAAGACAATATACAAGGCAACTTTAGAAGTTTTGATTGACTGAGAGCCCATTAGCCTAATATTACATCCGAGATGATCTCTCTTGCATGTCAATGTTCTTTATTGGAAAAGTTTGTAAAACATTATAAATAAGCTATTTTAGAACAGCTATCTAGTTTTGCTAGGGGCAACTAATTTGCAAAAATCAATATGGAGAAGTGACAAGGCTGATAACAAGGAAGGAACATTTTATATCCAAATGTTAGTGGAAAACTTATGCATCTTATTCAAAATGCATTTTGCACCAGTGCTTGAGCTCCAGCCTTGTTTTTGCTTTGTTCTTAATTTTTCATCAACTTTCAGGATCATCTTCATATAAAGTTGTTCGTAAAAAAATGTATATCACAATTTTTCACTTGCATTTATCCCTTTTTTAACAACTGTGGAAAACTAGCCATTCAGCACAAGTGCTGTGTTTCAAGAGGCATCAATTATTATAATTACATAAATTAGAATAAATTTGAAATAAAGTACATTAACAAAAACTAAAGTTAAATAGAGATACCTGAACCCTACTTACAATCTAGATATCATATTAATAAAAGTTAAATAATGTCTTGAACCAACTTCCCTATTTAGCGAAAATATTGATAAGGGGAGAAGCATAGTCATGTTTGCTAGCCTATAGAAGTTCATTTTGGTAATATTCTTTTGTAGACAACGGGAAATTTTCAGACAAAGCAAATTTGCACTGGAATGCCAATCCTACAGACATTTATAATAATTCCATATTTATATGTTATAAATGTTTTTGCAGTATAGATAATTTAATGTCTGATGTTGTGACATGCAAAGTTGTCTACATATTTGCACATTTTGCAAGGATAGTAGTTTTAACAGTTCTACATTATTAACTTTATTCATCTATTTTTAAATTCATTGCTGTTATTTGTATGCTGGGGTGGTTCTGCAGTGAAATTTCAACTACATTCCAGACTTGGCAATGAGCCTCCAGGCACAACCAAAGAGCAAATGTGGTATGCACAAAAGCTATATATGTCAGCATTTCATCCAGACACTGGTGAAAAAATGAATATGATTGGAAGAATGTCCTTCCAAGTTCCTGGAGGCATGCTTATTACTGGATGTCTGTTGCAGTTTTATAAGTATGAATTCAACCATCTGATATTCACATCATGCAGGTTTTAAAAGTAGCTAATATTTAGCATTTATATAAAGTTTCTTCCTGATGACCATTGATATTTTTCATGCTTGATATTGACATATAGAGGTGGGTAACTGGAAGAACTGTTTGCCATGGAGAATTTCTAGTTTTCTTTGTACCTTTAATGTTTGATGTTCCTAGAGAAGCCTGAATTCTCATCTGCAGATTAATATTTTTATGTTTGAAGCATTTTTATATGTCAATTGATGCCCTTTTTCCTACATTAAAATTGTGGGTGCACTGACTCATAGTAAATTTTGTTTTTATTTCAGAACAATACCACAAGTAGTTTTTTGGCAATGGGTCAACCAATCATTTAATGCTTTTGTGAATTATACCAACAGAAATGCAAAGTCTACAATTACGAATACGTATGTACTACATGACAAAGCTCCTTTACCTTCCTGTTCTCTTTTGTTTTTATTTATATCTTATGTATGCCTCCTGATGCATATAGGAGTTAAGAAATTCAAGATAATTAGAGCTCCTTAGGGACTGCTTGTTATTTATGCCTCAGGTTGGGGCTAAAGAGAAATAGGTCGGGTAAATGATTTTTTTGGCAGCCTTAAGGTTGGGTATACCATTTTCTTTGTCTGTCAGAAGTTACATACCATATTGTTAATAGCTCTATATTGGTTGAGTAACAATTCTTTTATAGTGAAAAAGGTTGAGTAACAAAAAATATTACCGAAACAAACATTTCTCTTCAGTCCCAACCTAGGGCATAAACAATGACTGGTGCCTTAGAGTTCAAAGATTAAAGGTCTTTTCTTCCTCATGCCTCTCCATATGTGCATGAGACAGAATCAACCTCTCTTTCCATACATGGGCAGCACCAGCCATCACAGACTGGGGGACTTCTGGGGATCACACCCTAAAATTGCATTGCAATTAGGCTGCCACACTCATTTCAACATCTTGCTAGAAACCCCTCACCCCAACTCTAACAGTTTTCATCAAATTTGGACATTTTGAAAATTGACATTGGGGAGATCTGGGGGGCATGACCCCCTAGCTCCCTGTGATACTGCCACTGCTTCCATATACATGAGGACAATTTGGTTTTGCTTTTCTTTGCTATAGTAAATAATATGTTGATGTATTTGATGAAACTTTTGTTCCCTTCACTATCAGAAGGAGCCTTCCAAAAGTACACAAGTTTTGGTGTTGATAGGGGGACACTTTCATGTTTGAGGAAAATGGTGCCCCCTCAAGCCTTGAAATAGTACCTTCTCAGACCTACAGGAATATCTTCAAAGGTCACTTTCAAGCCTCTTAGGAAATGTTCTTGAGGAGGCACATACCCCTGACCATCACACCACTGACTGTTTCCAGCAGACCCTATCTCCGAGTGCATGAGGATCAAGTGATCACCTGTACTCTTCTTGACATGTATGTTAAAAGACAAGTTCCCTCAGTGCTGGGGTGGCACCAGGGTATTTTGGATGGGGGGGGGCTGAAAATTCAAAAAATAGTTTTCACTCTACAATGTAGAGCTAGCATGTTCTGATGGGGGCTATAACCACTCTATCCCTTCCCTTGTGCCACCCCTGCCACAGTAGATTACCATTTGATGTTTATTTCAATTTGCTCAAACAACTGAATGCAATTTGTATACTGTGTGTATTTCAGACAAATTGGAGTTGCATATGCATCTGCAACCACAGCTGCTACAATAGTTTCTGTTGGATTAAATTCCCTCACAAAGGTAATGTATGATTCAAGTTCTTGATGTCAGTGTGCTTGATTATCAGCCTTGATGCCAGTGATTTTATAGTAATTTCATTCTATATAGTAATAGTTAGAACTCTATGGCTCAAAGTTTCATTTAGAATTTACTAGTTATGATAATTGTAGTAGTTTTGAAAATAATAGAAGAAAATAATAGAAGATAGAACATGTGTGGTCAATTGGTGTCACAAAGGAAAAAATGTGATCAATCACCTCCCTCCTATAATGTGTTTTCTGCCAACAAAAACATTGTTCATTGTTTTTGTTTGTTCCAGGAGAGAGGTGCTTGATCTGACATTCTGTGGTTTTGTCCTGTCAATTTTCTTGTAGTGCAGTGCATTCAGGAATTTTTGGCTTATGGAAAATATGTTTTAATTAGTTCTACCATACTGTTGTTATAGTTTTTGTAATTACTCCTCGGTATATAAAAGAAGTTACAACAGGCCATTTTTATACAGCTTCTCTTGGCCCTTGATGTCTGCCACAATGACTTTCTTATTGAATAGCTAATATCTTTTTTCAGTTATTAAGATTTTTTGCATATTGTAGCTGCTACATATTTTTGCAATGAAGCCTATGACAGTGTTCTCTTAACGTAGAGTGCACCTCCATTGATTGCAAGGTATGTTCCATTTGCTGCAGTGGCTGCTGCTAACTGTGTCAATATTCCTCTTATGAGGCAAAGGTAAATTTGCAAATTATCATGCCATAGTCTTTAGGATATGATCCAGTTCTACTTCAATTTTCATTCTCATATTTTAAATTGGTGCTAGTGAAACTTGTGTCCTTTACTTCCAGAGAGCTGATTACAAACTGATTGGAGTCTGGACAGCTCTATGTAAATTCCTTAATGCATTTGAAAGCTTTTTGTTTATTTAGAGCAGCTATTTAACAAAGCAGATTTATGCTGGCCCCATACTGGAAATGTGTACACTTAGTAAACCCATATGCAATGGGTATAAAGCAGATACTGCTCCCCAGTTATTCACTAAGGTTAGATGCAGAGGTGCTCCACACTGTTATTTTTACTTATTAATGATTGATTTCTACATCCATGCCCCATCAATCCAGTCCAACTGCCTCTGGTCCTAGTAGCTACCCTATTATCAAATGGACTTATTGTTATTGGTCATCTGCTAATAGAATTAATTTTGTAGTGAACTAAATAATGGCATTGCTGTTTACGATGAAAATGGTGAATTTATTGGCAACTCAAAGCGAGCTGCAGTCAAAGCGATAACTCAAGTTGTTACTTCAAGAATTACTATCGCAGCTCCTGGAATGTGTAAGTTTAAAGCATTATTTTGATCAAGAAGTTTTCATTCACTACCCAGATTCATTGTTCCTTGTAGGCATTCTTGTTTATTGAAAAGCAACTGTAAGCATTCTCATTTAGAGACAAGTAATTGTAAGCATTCTTGTGTAATTATGTAGAAAAAAGTAGAATAGGAGACACCAACCTAAGGTCCTGTTGGCATGTGATTGAGTGTAGGCATCACTCTGTATAGAATTATGATCCTTTGGTGCTGTCATTTGGGACATTTTTAAAGTATTGTCACTTTTTGAAGTACATCACTCGTTATGACCATGACATTTGTTTTCCTTTCAGTAATTATTCCAATAATCATGGAGAAATTAGAGAGGTATCCTTTCATGCAGGTCAGTTATAGAATATCTTTTTTTGAGCTTTCAGGAGTTTTTTTGTCAAGAATGCTCAAAGGAATGGAAGGAATTTACAAATACACAAATTGTACTGTTAAAGTGAATCACCTATTGAAGTTAAATATGAAAGTTTTGGTGTTATTTCAGTTGCATGCAAGTTTGTAAAATAAGTGCTCTGTTGCTCAGTTTGTTTTATGACAAATATCTTGAGCTCTTGCAATAATTTTACATTTCTATATTTTCTGTGCTTTTATATTTTAAATACTGCTACTGCAATCGATGATGGCGCCCACTGATGCTTTTCATAATGATGAGCAGTATGCCATCATCAGATAAAGTATGAAATACTTTAATTGTTCATTTTTTTCATGCAGAGAATAAAAGTCCTTCATGCTCCAATTCAGATGCTATTCTGTGGTGCAATGTATGTGCTTTTGCTATATTTTCAATTTAAAAAAAATACTTTTTACTACAAATTTGATGTATCTTTGCCATAAATTCTTGATATGTATTTTATATATGTTTGATGTATTTTCATTTGTTCTTATTCATCACATTTTCATTTCTTTTACATAGTAGTTTCTTGTTTTCAGCCTTGTAGGAAAAGCTGATATTAAAAGCATTTTCTTTGTAAAAGAATTATCTCGTGCATTCAACACATTCAGCTCTTTAATGATTTTTGTGCTTGGTGTCTTAGCTGAGTTTGATTCCATTAGGAATACCTTCTTAAAGAGTTTTTGTTTTCTCTTATCTAGATTAACACTTATGGTCCCTGTTGGATGTTCAATGTTCCCTCAAAAATCGTATGTATTCTTTGCTACAATAGAACTGATGTGCTGCTGATGCACAGTTTTCCTCGCAACTTGATGTCATGCCACAATGCCATGTCTTTTTGTTATCTTAATTTTTCAGCTCTATAATAGAGCTGTGATTTCTGATATTTGATAATTTCTATATATTTTTTACAAGTCTGAGAGTCAAATCTCTTTTTAACTGGTCTCATTTTGCTGAATTTTGAGGGAGAGAAAGAGAACTTCGTTGGACCTCCACAGATGAGGGAATTTTGTTGTCGACAACTAAATTTTGTTCATAAGTAAGAAACATTGTCTGTGGGGTGAGTTGTTGACTTCTATTTGTTGAATTTGTAAGTTGTCGAAAACTGATCAGTTTCCCTTCTTGAAAGAGGATACTCCATAGTAGTCAACAACTTAAAAATTCATTGAGTAGTAGTCAACAGTCGATGCTTTTTACTTATCAACAGCATTTATTTGTTGAAAGCAAAATTTCCTCATTGTGCTGCCCCTTCTCTACATTGAATTACCACACATTTTTATGCTAGTGAGTTAATTCACACTGTTTCATACAAATGCCAATGCATTTTGTTTCCTTTTAGTTCACTATCAGTAGAACATTTGGAACCAGTGTTGAAGCACATATTTGAGGAGAAAACAGGTCATAGACATGGGAAAGTCTTTTTCAATAAAGGTCTTTGATATTTAAGCCATGTATAGCCTAGTTCTAAAAAATTAGGGCTGACTCGCCTTTTTTTTGCATATGAATATATACAAGTAGTTTTTTGAAACAATTTGATACAAAGGCACAAATTTTAATAAAACGGGGACATTTTCTTGAAACTTGGGAATTTTAGCATCAGAATTTTGAATTGTACCATGAATAACCTATTTGCATATTCATTTTCCTTGCCAATTTTTTTGTATTTGCTACAATTCTCATTTTCAACTGGCAGTTTGTGCATTTATTTGTATGTGTGTATCCTTTTAGTTAGGGAGTTACAAGGGCTGTCTTGAATTGAACAAAAGAATTGTGCATTTTTTGGCCTTTACTGTGTATGCTTTAGTCCCAAATAGATGTGATTGTAAGAGTAAATGGAGTAGGTGGAAAATTTACAGTCTCCATAGCTATGGATGGGTTTCACAAGTTGCTTCAACTGTAGACAAAATGAAAAACATAATTTCTCATGTAGCTTGATGCTTGATACTTGATGGCATTATTTTATTCTTGAAAACAATAAACTGAGTTTGGAATAAGGATGTCCTTGGTGGAAGTCTTCTTCAAAAATTAGTATGGAGGAGGTGGCATACTCTTCAGAATTGTCTTTTACTATGGGTGTAGGAAGCATTCAAAAAGTGGTAGCTACATATGTTTAGAGGCATCCTCACAAGCATAAAAAGACAACTTTGTAAGCTACAAAGTGGCATTTTACATACAAATGTTTTGAAAGTAGCAGGGGGCAAATTCCCACCATGTTCCTCATAAGGTATCTGACCTTTACATACCAGTAGACTGTGAACCAAAATAATCAGTCACATTTTGAAATTCATTGTACAGTAGGAATATCTATGCATCACTTGCCCCAAAAATTAATTGATAACATGTGGATTAAAAGTTTCTTAAGAATGATATCTGTTACTGACTCAACTCCGACTACATTTAGACATAGGCTGGTGCTACAAATTAAATTGAGATTTTTCACAACAATCAGGGCCCTAGTTTGAACTATTGAAGTTTTCAGAAATTTCTTCATTTTGAGAAATCAGATATAAACAACCTGCACACAGACTTAATTCAATAAAAAAGCAAGTGAAGTATCTTTATTGAGACAGCTAAACACTTATGAAATTAGAATGAAGTAAGACTTTCTTGGCATGCGATAATGAAATAAGTAGATCATCAATCTCAATCAGCACAAGAGACATACATATGTTACTAATCTATCACAGGTGGTGCCATGAACATTTCAATGGGGGCTAGCATGTTCTGATGAGGGGTCTATAGCCCCTTAGCCTTCCATAATGTACTCAGGATGCATAATGGTGTATAAAATTGATATAACTTATGTCCACAACCGTGGGCAATTCTCTCATTTGAGACCTAGGTGATATTCTCATAGTAATTCCCAGAATTTCCCATTTAGCATGCCTGCTAAGTACACGTAGAAAATTAATGCTGTATACAAGGGATCAGTTGTTAGAAGCAGTGTCTAGATTTCCTGTGGGAGTTGGATGGGAATAGTCATTAATATACATAAAACATTGTACAAACAAATATTTTTATAAAGGTGAAAAAATAACTGTAGATGCAAGTGGTTAACCTAATTCCACTTGGACAGACTGCAAGTTCATATTAAGTGTCCCATTAAATTTCATAGCAATGTATCAGTTTTGAAGCACATATTTCAAAAATTTGACTCAGCTTCGGAGGGCTTCAAGCCTTGCTTGCATTTCTGAGATGTCTTCATCATCTGATGCAGCTGTAGCACCAACTGGCTCGCTCTGTTGGATTTGTATAGCAGTTAAGCAATTGTGGCAATCAAAATCTTGTGTACATTAATTTACAGAAAGTACAAGTAGGGATTGATTGATCAGGTGGGAAATGATAGAAGGTATAGCAAGTGACCATGGAGGAATTGACAAAACATGAGGAGAACTGTGTTTCCTTTTTACCTTAACCTTGGCAGAATAGATGTACTTCTGAAAGTTTTACAAAACTGGTATTTGCCCATCAATTTTCAATAGAAGATGGGCCACAACGAAAAACATTGTACATATTTTCATATCTTTGATTCGACATACCCATATTATCATATTGTTTTAATTCAACATTTCCATATTAGACATAAACTTGATAAAATTTTGAGAGAACACATTTCATCATCAGCTCAATAATCATAAGTAACTTGGGCTTATATAGATAAAGGGGAAAACAAACAAGTGGGAAAAGCAAGCAAGGAATCAGAGCAAATTCAAACTTTCAATAATGCAAACAAAAATGCCTTAAGCTTCAATATTTTTTGAAAATCGACTTTTCTATTTCTTCCAGCCCACTTTTTGGTCAATCCCCTGCAGAAAAGAACAATACTGATATTTGTGCTAGCAAAACTTACTGGCAGTTCATTAGATGCAACTGGAGCAGCTTGTCCAAGAACACCTAGAAAATATAAAGACAAATAGTAGTACAAACAATTCTAAAAGATGTCCTTTATGACTTGATGTAGCATCCTCTGCAACACAGCATCAAAAAGTAATGAGTTGAATTAATTTCTTAAAACAAAGGCACTTTCAGAATGCTGTAACATAATTCTGCTCATCTATACAATTTTAAGATTTTGTGCTACCTAAACACAGTTTTCTTACATGCCGTGGTACAAGAAATGTTTTCATTACAACTACAATGCAGAAAGAAGCATGCTCTAACAATTGCAGCCCAATGGAATACAGCCTTGATTTCACAACAGCCTGTTGAAATTTGCATAGAAATAAAAATTACATCATTTCCTCTTCTCTATCAAAGTTAGTTTCTGATTATTTGCTTGAAATGGGTGTTGGAATTAAAGAAATCAGCTAGTCTTTGTGCTGCAAGAATACCTTGGACAATTTATTACACAAATAGAGGAGATATTATTCCTTGACTTGATTGTTTTCTATTAAAGAGCAGTTTCTTAAGTGTAATCTAGCCTTTCACAATTTACAATGAGCTTGTTTCTTTCAATTTTTATCATCAAAAATAAACTTTATCAAAGACACATGAGGTCTATACTTTGCAAAAAGGAAGAAGCCTTGAAAAGAATTATAGCATTAAGTAGAAATTAGGTCAAGATAAAACAATTATTAATCTGTTTTTGATAATCAAAAGGAGGCCTACTACCAACTCTGTTATTGCAAAGAGCTTACCACTTGTAACTTCCCATAAAATTTTATCAACTTCTTCTTGTGCAGCTTCTTCCAGGTCATCTTCTTCTAGACTTTCAAATGAATCCTCAATCATTTCTTCAATTATTCCAGCCTTGGAAAGAACAGGATATTAAAAAACTTCATCCACAATAGACACACCATATTATCATATCAAGTCATATGCTTCTATGCAAATGAGTTGAATTTGCCTAATGAGTGTAGGCCTCCAACTCATAACCTTTGCACAACATTCGTAATGTCATATTCTGAGAAACCAATATGACAGTAGAAAATAAAAAGAAGCAAGCAAACAAATATCTTAAGGGCATTACATCTCTTGAGAGCTTCAATAAGTCACAAACAATTTCTACTAACACAGCTAATAAAGGTGTTGTTGAGTATGGATGATCTTTTTAACTGTTGCTTTCCTCTCTTGGGCATTAGGTCTTATAAAAACACACCCTGGTATTTCCTCATAATTACTTTTTCACCTTTACTTGGTGCACCAGGCTTAAAACAAGCTCTGCATTCAGTTCTATCTGTTAAAAATCTTTAAAGTGCTTTTAAGATATTTTCACATACATACATACATACATACATACATACATACATACATACATACATACATACATACATACATACATGCATACATACATGCATACATACATATATACATACATAC
>OLMO02000297.1:13795305-13814303 GCA_900291935.2 Cassiopea xamachana
AATCAGTTAAAACATGCAAAAAGAATTGTTGTAAAACTTGGTTCTGCCGTTGTAACAAGAGATGATGAATGTGGACTTGCTCTGGGAAGGCTCGCAGCCATAGTTGAACAGGTAAAATAAATTTATTATATCTTTTTACAACCCTTTGTTTTGGCCCAAACACATTGATGCCCTCCTATTTGCTGTGGTTTTTCAAATGATTGTCTATCCTTAGAATAGATAGATCTATCGCTTTCTAAATGTTATGGCAATTAAATTTTTGCTGAAATCGCCCAGTCAGTGGCGAGTTTCAGTGTGTTTTCGCAAATGACAATCATTCTGGTATGATTTATCATACATTTTGAATCGAAGTCAAGTTAGCGACATTACTTGTGATATCGATAAACCATTACAATTGTCATCTACTGATCTAATTTCAGTTATTTCCTGTAACTCTTTGTCTCAATACACCTCTAATGTTGCATCACCCCTGTGATTTTCCGTGTCCACGTGTATTTTTTAACCACTTTGATCCCTGTGTCCTTTTGTTTTGAAGCGAGAAACGGGAAGTATTTCACTGCCCTCGAATTTCGACCAGAGCAATAGACTAGTGCCTTAGGACGAAAAACGGATTTTCGGCCTTATGGCAGTAGATAATGTGGCAATTTTAAACAATCTACGCTACCTATTTAATTTCTCAACAATTTAGAACCATTACTCTTTCTATCGCAACCGTTAACAATGTGTACAACCTAACTTGGACTCTATTTATTAGCGAAGCTCTACTCAATATACATGATCAAGTTGATCTCCTAAAAGGCAGGAGTGTGTGGCTGGGTGCCTCGTATGTAGCATTTCCATACACACACCTCCAAAACATTATGGAGAAGCTCTGTCTTGTTGCTTTCTTGCTAAATCGTTTGGAAAAATAGAGATCAGATTCTCACCAACAATTGAGAAAGCATGCTAGATTTTGTAGTTAGAATCAAGTAGCTGGCAGGAACCCATAGCACACAGAATTAGGGCCTGTAATGACATGTAAAACTTTGAATGTTGATGAACTATAGATGTTGTTTTTCTCATGCTGTATTCTGCATTCCCTAGCTACCTCAACAGCTGGCAGGAACCCGTAGCACACAGAATTAGGACCTGTAATGACACATAAAACTTTGAATGTTGATGAACTATAGATGTTGCTTTTCTCATGCTGTACTCTGCATTCCCTAGCTACCTCTTCAGCTACCAAACAAAAGTTTATGTTTTTTGAGATATCTTTCCCTTCAAGTTTAGCATCTAAATATCATGTTTTCACCAAAATCAATTGTCCTATGTTCAATTGCTTGCCAAGGTGGTTGGAAGGGCAGATTAGGATTTGGCACAGGAAAGCGTCTCATTATATAACTCTGTAGGTTGCAATGAAGGCTACTGATTCATGATTTCATAGTCTGTAAGTTGTATAATTCCTGTAAAAAAGAAAGGATACATCATTCAAGTAGGGGATATGTTCATTTAACCCTATTGCCTCCATTTCTATATATAGATTGGGGAGAACATTTCAAAATATGAAGCCCTGAAGAGAATTTTATGGAGAATATATTCTAAAGTGCATGACCGAGTGCCATCTAGGTTGCAAAGACACATCTTTGGTTATGCTTCCTATATACTTAATGGAAACATACTATAGTGGTAGTCCTTGATATCAAGTAATGGCCATATTTTTTACTGAACTTTGTAAGTGAGTATCTCCAAAAGAAAGAAAAAGACCCTCATCAAATTCTAATTAAGGTAAGATCTATATCTGATTACTCTATGGTTGAAATCTGAGCCAGATATAACTTGTCACTCCCTGCCTTTTCTAATGTTCACAATAATCAGTGAAAGTTCTTCCATAAATTCCAAATTATGGGACTAGGGAGAAAAGGGAAATTTGTGTGGAAGTGACAGAATGTAGACAAAATTTGAACTCATATTCAAATTCTCCATATATGATTTAGGGAGCATGCAAATTCCCAGGGTAGTTGGCAAAATATTATGAAGTTGACAATAAACTATAGTCACCCCAAAAAATTGTCAGAATTCATAATGGCCACCATTGACAATTTATTGCAAATTTTGCTAAACTTCAAATGCACATAACTTCTAAACTATATTGAATTTTCAAGTAAAATTTCCAATTTCACCCCTTCGTATGGTCTAGTATGTTCTGTAAAAGAATTGGCGAATTCTGAGATGGAGGGTTTTGTGTCCTTGATGATTTGAAATGGAATGACCCGTATTAATCCATGCAAGGACACTCTTAACATGCATTTACACAGCAGCATCTAGGGAGCCATTGCCTTTTTCCTTACTCTGTAGGTTGTCAATGCATAACCCTGGAGAGTTACCACTTCAGTAGAGTTCTATGATCAGCTTATTCTATGTAGGGTACTTTCCATAAAAAGTATATGTTTTCTGTTTTAGGTTTCTGAGCTACAGAATTCTGGGAAGCAGATGATGGTGGTTACAAGTGGAGCTGTGGCATATGGTAAGCAAAGACTTCGAGGTGAATTAACAATGCAGCAAACACTCAGACAGTCATTGAATTATTCCAGAAATGGATCTTCCAACAGTCAGGTATTTATGTATTAACACCTTATAGCATTGTAGTTGGAAGTATATCAGTGAAAAGGAAAAGAAAAGCTGTATACTAATTTTTATGCAACATTTAAATGTATCTGCAGAGCAGCCATGGCCTAGTGGTAATGCACTTGACTAAGACCAATATGGTCCTAGGTTTGAGGCCTATCGCAGGCCATTGGTGATGTCAGGAAAGGCATCCATTCTTAAATGCTCATGCCAGAACTAAAGTCCTCTCAAAGGCACCCTCCAAGCCCCAAGGAATTGGGGAAACGGAGGTAAAATCTAGTAAAAGTTAAACTTATCTGTGTTTTCATTATCATGATTGCCATTTTTGCCATCAAAATTAGCATGAATAGCATTTTTGTGCAATTGCTACCATTTCCTAACAAATTTGTTGATGTCTTCTGTTAATCTTCCAGGGACGTGCTTACATTGAGCCACGAGCATGTGCTGCTGTTGGACAGGGAGGTCTTGTATCTCTCTATGATACTATGTTCAGCCAATATGGAATTTCAGTTGCTCAGGTGTGTTTCCTAATTTTCTGCTTTCCCAGTACTGCCATTTGTAGCACACCTCTGTTGCAAGCCTAGATCTGTTCTCTTCCTTGCGTAGACCAGTTCAACAATTCACATGGTCAAGTACTGGGTCAAGGTTTAGCTTGTAAAAGCAGTTTATGCCCAGAAGAAATTGGTGCATGAGTGTCAATTCACATGCGCACTCTCATTTACACAAGTGATTGCTCTTTCTTATTTGGAATTGCACATGTGATCCAAGATTTCTCTATCTGCAATACAGAGCTCCTTGTTGCTGAAGCATGTCAAATGTTTCATTTTGGGTAAAACAAGGTAAAGCGGAGTTATGAAAGCAAAAGGTGACTGTCACTAGTTTTGAAGTTGCAACAACAAAGTTCCTATTTGGCATGTATGGTTGCACAGTTGATAGTGATGTTGGCATGGACAATTGCATATGTCTCTAGGCATGGACCAAAAAAGTTTCTTTGGCCTTCATTCACTTGGACATTGTAAAGCTTACAAAGATATTCACTGAATTACAGGCCAAGGATCAATTTTGTTCTTTAAGCAAGCTTATCTAGAAGATATCTGAATCAACGCAGAATATCCATGTGAATGAAGGCCAAAAAGTCTCACCACCAAGCCTTGATCCAGCCCTGAAACACAGGAATTATAGAAATGGCCTATTTGATAAAACACATTAATTGTTGAAATGGTCTATTTGAGAGAATATGAAGTTTTAATTATTCCCAAACTTTGGTAATTTACATTCCAGGTGCTTGTTACAAAGCCAGATTTCAGGGATTCAGATAGTAGGGCAAATTTGAAGACAACACTTGAAGAGCTATTGAAAATGCATTCAATCCCAATTGTTAATGCAAATGATGTTGTTGCACCTCCTCCAAGCCAGGATCTTGATCTAGCTGGGGTATGTCTTCCTCTTTATTTATGCTCAGAAGAATCAGTAGTATACATTCCAACTATACAAGCACCTATAAAGCCAACAATAAAAACACAAGCAATACACAATTACATGATAAGAATGGAAAGCTCTTAGCATTGAAACAGGACTACAATAGATAGCACTTGAGGTGGAAGGAATGTTATCTATTGTTGTTAAATTTTATTGCTTAATTGTGCATTGTCAGCAGGCATGTAATAGTGGAAGGCACAAAGGGGGAAATGCTCCCCTAATGGGAAATTTTGCATGGTTTTTCACCCATCAGACTTCTTGACCTGGAGATTTTGCTAGTCAAATAACATTGTTGCCTCCCCCCCAATATGATGGCCCAAGTAGTTTTACCCCTCTGAAATATTTCCTCCAGATACATGCTTAGTTGTTTATTCGTTATCAGTAGCATTAAAGCAAGGGTGCCTTGTTGTAGGGCTTATTTTGCAATTGATGTTAGTAATACCACTTTCTTATCTAACACTTAGTGGAAGAGTCAGATTAGTTATTGCAGAATTTCATTGGTGCACTTTTAACTGTTTAGGCATTGTGATACAAATGGTGCTCATTTTCTTTTTTGGTATAATGCCATTTTTGTTCAATTTTCATTTTGTATGTCGTTGTCTTTGTTCTGTATATATTATGTTCTTCCTATTTTGTTTCCAATATACTTTCGTTTTTTTAAAATTTATTTTGTTATGGGTTAGGTCCATTTTCAACTAGTCTACTATTAATTATATTGCTAACATAGATTAATCACTAACTAAGCATAGCATAATCCAAATGTTTTGTCAGAGACCAACCCATCAAAAGTTTGAGGAGCATTGCACAAACACGTAACGTGCACCTTTTCTTTCTTTTTAGTTGTCACCACGCCAACAAACGGTAAGTTGCACAAATATGAAATGCACCAGGCAATCATGAATATGTACAATATAAACCTAAATTTAAATTTTAAAATAGATAAAATTAGTAAGAGAAACGAACCCAGGCTAGTAACTTTCACCGAAATAAGAGTCATTTTGACAGCGATGAATGCCTAGTACTCCATGAGTGTTCATGTACATAATTTTCGCTAGAAATCAAATCTTTTCTTAGAGGATGATTTTCTGTTGCTTATTATTTGTTTTTTACTTAGTTAATTAAGCATTTTCGTATTGAATCTACAACTCCTCTCTATTTCACAACACTCTCTTTAGCTCTACTCAGAAGACCTTATATTCTCATACAGAATGAAGTGAATGAACGTTATAATAATAAGTGAATTTAGTGCCAAATAGCAAGAAATTTAGGAGATAGTGACTTTTCGAATTGTTGGTAGCAGTCATGTGCTAGACAGATTCTAAGGATACGAGGCCTTAGCTAGCACACTAGGAATAAGTCTTAAAATATTTGTCTCTTGTTTTTTAGTTTGTATCAGCAAATAAAACGGTGAGTTTCAATCAAAGTAATAACTGGAGCTTTGAGAATTTCTTCTTAGAAAATTGAATAAAACCAGAGTTCCTAAGTCATCAGAGATGATAAATAATGAAATCTTCAATTGATATAAAGAAGAATTTACATAAAGAACTACGAAATTATTAAACAGTATATTAAACGGTTTATCTAACAATAAATCCTGCGTGCAACAGCAACTGACCGTTTGGCACCATTTTAGTGTTAGCTCACTCTCCACCACTTCATCACCTTCTTGGGACGTACGTTAAGATTTTGTTACTTTTTTAAGAGAGATGAGAGAATTGTATGCGATTAGATTTATTTGTATATGTAATGTGGGTAACGCCTTCTCAGGAACTCTGGCACAGAAATTGGCGAGGTATTTTGTCTTAGAAGGATTCGAAGTTTGTCATAATATCTAGAATTCATCAGAGAAAAAAGGTTCAGATTTTTGGATTTTAGAGAGCCCACAACTGTGCGTCACTTAAGGAAGATCTACCTAAATGGACTGTCAATATGATTTTTTGGAATAAGTGAACTGTTGTTACACCCTAGACACTATGTCATTTGCAAGTAGAGGATGATCCTAGGAGCTAGTAGGACGTCATTAGTATACCACTTTTCAATCACCACAAAAATAAACTTTGTTTGACAATAAAGCTTATTTGGAATACTAGTAGTGCCTTTATCAGAACTGCAATATACGCAAGATGATATCAACGACTTATTTGCATATTCTTGGAAGAGAACCATTTAATTTTGGCACACGGTGGACTCCCAGATTTACCATAAGACTCCTTTCAGATGAAGACAGCTTGCAAACAGCTCTTTTTCCTAATGAGCTGGATCTGGATTTCGCTTTAACTTAGTGGAAGTGTTTGTACCAATAAGCAACATATGCAATGGTCAGGTAAGTGGATATTGCGGAAATATTAGTGGATGCTACATGTAAAGCAGATGATACCATATTAGATGTATTTGGGCCAGTACTAGGGTAAACAAAGTAAGGGTGAAGAGTAGGCTGTACGGCAGTAGATAACGTTTAAGGTAGTAGATAACATTCAAGGTAATAGATAACATTTAAGGTAATATGTAGCATTAAAGGTAATAGGTAACTTTAAAATACACGCACACACATACATGCAAGCCTAAGCAAACGCTAACTTCTTTGACCTCTTTTTGCTTTCTCCGAGCACCCCTTGTTCATCCAATATTCTAATTAACAGTGAAAGCTCTTTGGATGTGTTCTCCTAATTGATGTTATATTGAACCTTAGCTTAGTTCAGGTTGATAGTGATAAGTTATAATTATAATTTTCCTGCAGTCTCTGTCTAAAGTTCTACTGTTGTAATTTACATGACTCCCTCCTTTTGAAACTTTTGATAACAAGAGGTCTAAAATTCAAAGGGAAAAGTTAGTATTTACTATGCAGCCCAGGAGTTTTAGTATCTCCAATGCTAAGTACAGAAAATGAGATGAGCTCCAATGACACCCAGTCACTTTGTTTTTATTCCTTTCTATTTTTTTAATTCCAGGTCATAAGCCTGAAGGACAATGACAGTTTAGCTGCTTTGTTCGCCGTTGAAATGAACGCTGATTTGCTTATTCTACTCTCTGACGTTGATGGCATTTATACTGGACCACCAGATCTGGAGAGCTCCCGCTTAATTGATGTTTTTCGACCTGGGGATATTGAAAACATCAAGTTTGGAGGCAAATCAAGAGTTGGCCTTGGTGGCATGGAGTCCAAGGTATGCGTTGAAGGTTTCTGTGCTTGGAACAATGCTTCTATAAGACCATTACACATGGCCCCGCGGTAAAAGAGGCCTGTGCTTTTATAGCACTTGTTCAAAGCTCCGTTGGATTGAAAACAATGGAAGCTGCAGCTTCACTGTCCTTCTTCGTGTCTTTGTGTCTAATGGAAATGCTGTCAGAAAGAAGCAGTTATTTTGAAGATATTTTCAAAACTTTACTTTTTGGGAAAGGAACTCTCTTTGAATAGATGGAGCAGGGTTTTTTTAACTTGCAATTCCACACAAAATGTGCAGTTCTAAGAGAATTTGTGCAGTTATAGTGAAAAAACTGTGGAATTCAGAATTTTATTATTTAGTGACCTAAGGGTATAAGAAAGTAAATAGCAGTAAAAATGGTAGATTTAGGCATGAAATGATAGGCGAAACACAACGAGAAATTGAATTGTTAGAAGAAGTAGCATTTATTTACTCCTTTTAGCTAAAAGCAGGTCATTCAATCCCATCTGCAACAACAATTTAATTCTTCAACACAGCATCGCTGCATTTTATGTGCACCAGGAACTGGAATCCCTGACATGAAGGTTGCACCAGGAACTGGAATCATTGCGCTTTTTTATAAGAAACCTATAACGAGTGTCTATTGGAAACTTGATGCTGAAATTAGGCAAAAATTAAGAAAGATTTAAGGAGCACAGACAGGCGCTGAGTTTCAAACAACATCTTGAAAAGCTGTTTTCACAAGAAAATTTTTGATTAACACCCTTTCAAAGTTACACTACCTAATCCACGAACTCTATCTCACAAATCGTCTTTCATTCCTAGAACTTCTCAACTGTGGAACTCATTGTCACCCACTACTTTCCTTGAATCCTACAATTTGTCATCTTTTAAATCTAGCATCAGCAAACTTGATCTTATCTCCCACTCTACTTAAACTTCCCCACTCTCTCAGTTTTTCCTTTGTCGGGGTATTGTTATAGGCCCTATGGCCTTTCCACGACATTACTTACTAAAAAAAAGAAGGAAAGAAAATAGAAACCACATCCATTACATGCCTCACAAAACCTGAACATCCTTTTTCTTGCATCACAATTGCCTAATCTGGGTTATTATTGCCATTTGGAAGGCTTTAAATTTAAGAAGCATTTAAGGTTCGATTTAACGAAATATTAAGAAACATCGAGGATGAAGCCAGAGAGTTCATTTCTTACAGAAAACCTGTATTCGTCGATTTCTCTTTTAGGTAAGAGCCGCTACTTGGGCGCTTGAAAACAGTTGCGCTGTCGTGATTGCAAATGGTGAATTCAAAGATGCAAACATAATTAAGGACATAGTCAATGGTAGAAGAATTGGCACATTTTTTACTCTAGCTGAACGAGTCGGTGCCTCAATTGAAGATCAAGCTGCGAAAGGTTCATTCTCAATTTTTCTTGTTTTTATTGGTCAAGCAAGGTTGAAATGTACCATTTAGCGTAAGCTATTTTAGAAAATGCTAAAGCCTGGTTTCCATATAACTTTCTAGTACCGGCGACCCACCGGCGATCCACCGGTGACTCACCGGCGACATTGAATTCTTTAATGGAAACACATCATTTCAACTGCCGGCGACCCACAGGCGACCCACCGCAGACTTGAAGAAAAGTTTAAACTTGTTCAACTTTTTTTCTTTTGCGGTGCGGCGACCTCGAGAAATTTATATGGAAACATGATTGCGATAGGTCGCCGGTGGGTCGCCGGCAGTTTCAGAAGTTTGATTGACGTCAATACTACTAAAAATGACTTTCATTACAGCTTTGCTTTAAAATTCTCTACGGAGGAGAGCTCATCGCAGGTGGGCCGCCGGTGAGTGAAAACTATATGAAAAACATACTTCAGTAGCAATGTCGCCGGTGGGTCGCTGATGGATCGCCGGTACTAGAAAGTTATATAGAAGCCAGGATTAACATCTATAAAATTTAGTGTGAATTACAAAAGCTTGAAGTTACCAATTAATCTTGACTAACAGGGTTCACACTGAACCTAGAAAACCTGGAAAATAGGCCATTTTTATGAAAAGTCAGGGACAACCTGGAATTGCCAGAGGCTTTTCTATAACTTTAATTAAATTCAAGGAAAAGTCATGCAAAACAAATCTTGTTTGCAAAGTAGTAACTCTTTTTGTTGTCTGTAGCTTTATCACTTTGCATTGCGAAATACCAATTTTCGAAGCAGCTTTAAAAAGTGTACTGAATTAGGTTTATACACGTATCTTGTGATTACTTTGCCGCATTTAAAATATGATTTTAGCTTTTCTATCTTAGATTTTTCATTTTCTTTGTAGCTCGCGAAGGAAGCAGAGCATTGCAAGCTCTGTCTCCAGGCCAGGTGAGAGACCATTTAAAATTCACCAATAGTGTTTAATACTCTTTTGAACACTGCAGTTACACTACGATTTGATTAAGCTTTAACAGGAACTGATTATTGCTTTCATCCGTCAATTTTTGTATAAAACATGCGGTGCATGTTGTGTTTTTCTCAGTGGTTTACATCAAAAATTACTATCATGCCGAAAATTATCATTTTTAATGTAATATTATATGCAGTAGTGAAGTATAATGTAACGTGTTGTAATGAATTACAATATAACGCAGTTCATTGTAGTATAATATGATGTGATATATTATCTTGAATTAAAATATGGCATAATATAGTATAATAGAATACAAAACGATATTTTTTAGAACGTTGTAATATAATATACTATAATATAATATAATATAATATAATATAATATAATATAGTATTGTATATTATAGTATGATATAATGTAATATAACACAATATAGTATAATATAATATAATAAATTATAGTATAATATAATATAGTATAATATGATAGTATAATATGATATAATATAGTATAATATATTATAATGTGCTTTAATATAATAAAGTATAATATAATGTAATATAACATAACATAGTATAATGTAATATAATATTATATTATATTATATACCATTATGTGCAATTTTTGTTGTGTTTCTACTGGCTCTATGATTCATACTATAGTTATGATTTAGACTAGATATTTTGTATGATTATTGTTTATTTTGTTATTGCAGAGATCTGAAATAATATACCGATTGTCAGAATTACTGATTGACCGACAGGAGGAAATATTGAAAGCAAATCAAAGGGATTTGGACGAAGCTCGTATAGCTGGAAACCTTGCAGCGCCACTTCTTTCTCGCCTCGCTCTGAGTAGCAGTAAGATTAAGACTTTAGCTGATGGCCTGAAGCAAATAGCTGATGATTCGTTTGATAATGTCGGTCGCTTGATCAAAGCAACTCGACTTTCAGATAATCTTGAGCTGAATCAGGTTACTGTGCCAATCGGAGTTCTGATGGTCATTTTTGAGTCTCGTCCAGATGCCTTGCCTCAGGTAATGCTAAGTTCGTGGTTTTTAAAAGTTTAAGTCTGAAGCCTTTTGGGTCACAAGTTTTTATTCAGGTGCAAGCTTTTTCGTACCCAAGTGACAAAAGCGTTGGATTTTTGAGGGCAAAATTAGTGGGGAATCTTCCCTAGAAGGATGATGTAATGCTATAATCTGCTCTTTCCTTGAAACTTTAGTTTTTACTGGAATGAAAATAACTTATTGCAGTTGATGATAACACCATCTGTCTCAAGGTACCAATAATGTTGTTCAGAAAAACAACAGAACGAGTTGTTCTTTGCCTGCTTTCTGTCGCGAAATTATAAGCGTATACCATTACGTAATTTCATTTCTCTGATGCCCAAACTGTTGCAGTGTAAGTCAAAAAAACATGGATGAAGGGAAGCCCAACTTATGTAAAAATTACTCATCTTCCAATGTCAAAATAATCAGGAAAATCAGGAAAACGTAAGCTTAACTCAATTGAACACTGTACACAAGTCAGAATACAATCTGTTCGTTGACTCAATTTTTGCATAATATTTCTTTCCTTTTTTATTGTTTGTAATACTTTTTTCAATATGATTGCAATCAAATTATTTAATTTATGGTTTTGCAGATTAGTATGGAAATAACTTATTAACCGTTTTCTTTAGCCTGGTTAAAGAATGTAAAAATTTAATGTAAATACAGTAGGTAGTTAGATCTGAATTCAACACCACCTTGAGGTCTCTTATTTAGTACGTACGCACGAGGGGGAGGGGGGTCGAGCAAAAGCGTACGCCATGGGTACAAGGGGGAAGGAGTTGACATATTTAAGTACGTACGCAAAAAAGTCCCTATTATCATACTTTGTTGTCTTTGGCGACGACTTTCATTACTGCACTAAAAAGCATTTGCTATGGTTATTTTTCTGTCTCTCAAATCTTCTACAGTCTTTTTCTCTATGTAATTATTGATTGGATATTTAAAAACTTTCCCGTTAGAACTTGGGGGGGGGTCAGATGGGCAAGATTATGCACGCAATGGGGGGATTATAGCAATCGTACGTATGCGAATGATGGGGGGTCAAGTTTCTCCCATTTTGGTGCGCACGTACTAATTGAATGACCTCTGTGAAAGCTCATCAGAAGAGGCATCGAATGTGGTACTTCGCAATTGGGTTTCATAGGTAAAAGCTATTAAAATATGACTTGACTTGCTTGACTTACTGCTGTATCGCTGGAGGAGCAAAGGCTCCTTCTGCCTCAGCTGCCTGCACCACCTTGTTTATGAGGTTGCGCCACTCTACACGATTCTGCGCTGTTGTTCTAAGCTTTTCTAGGTCTTGTTGGTTTCGGAGTGACAGTCAGCTGCAGTAGGTGTGGTCATGGTTTTCGTATATCTGGAGCTTATCTAGATCTGTGGAAAGGGTGCTTGGTAGGGTGGTTCTTTCTTTTCCTCTGAAATTCTTGTCTGATTTGTTTCTATCGAAGTAGTGTCATTCTTTGGTTGGCTGGGATGTTCATGTCTCTTCTTAATATGTGGCCGAAAAGTTTCCATCTTGCTTTTAGGATTGTGATAGACAGTGGTATTTCGTTGCACGTTTCATAAAAATATGACTGAAATATGCAATTAGCATGTTGCTGTTGTTGTTTTTATTTTTGTTGTATTGTTGTTGTTGTATCTCTTATCTTGTAGGTTGCAGCATTGGCTATTGCAACTGCTAATGGTTTGTTGCTGAAAGGAGGAAAAGAAGCTTATCACAGCAATAATTATCTATTTTCACTCGTTCAAGAAGCCTTGTCAATACATGGGGCAGATGGATGCCCGCATGCTACTGCTCTCGTATGATACTTTGATTTCTATTTGTGATCTTAGAATGTTCTTTCATAGGTGAATCATTATATGGTGTAAATTTACCCAAACAATTTCACATGAATGGAAGCCATACTTGTCGCAGATACTTCCTGCTCATGTAGAAGATTCTACTTCCTTGACTGACTTCTAAACGAAAACCAGAAATTGGAATCTCTATGATTTTCAACAACGTCGGTAGCGATCTTATATGATTAGGATTTTCTACCTATTACAACCTCATTCGTGTTCAGACCATTAAAATGGTTGTGCGTTAAGATCTGGGAATCTGGTTAAGTTGATTGTGTCACAGAACACCCAGATAGTGTTAAGTACACCCACCTTTTGATGGTAAATTCTTATTTCAGATTAGCACCCGTGAAGACGTAACCGATTTACTGCAGTTGGAGGATTGCATTGATTTGGTCATTCCACGTGGATCAAATGAGATGATTCGTAAAATTCAAGAAGAGAGCAAACACATTCCAGTTCTAGGCCATTCTGAAGGAATTTGCCATATCTATGTAGACAAAGATGCAGACCTTGAAATGGCTTTGCAAGTTGGTAAGATTAATATATCGCATCACTTTTAATCAAGAGCTTTATTCTCAACCCTAAATATCGAGACGATCTACGTTTCTTAACATTAACCAAATGTGACATTGCTTACAGGTTTATCCTAGAAAGCAGAAAGACAAAGAAAAATCTGTTGTCGAGGCTGTCAAATTTTACACTTAACGGACTTCGAATGTAGATAACATCTTTTGAAGTACCAAGCTTTTTTGGGAGTTAGATTTGTTTGATGGGAGGATAGGTAGATCAAAACATTAATTAGATCAAGGGGAATGCCAGGGACAATGGAGTAAGGTTAAGAACCAATGATAATAAAGCAATATTGAAGGGAATTGCTAATGGGTGTGCCTAGAGAAGAGAAAGAAAATATAATCGAAAGTGTCATCATTGTTTGTATCAAGCTCAGCTTTTTTTCGCCTGATCTTCATTGGTGAATTTATAGGCTTGTAATTTTACTGCCTCTGCTTTCTGTTGCATTGAAGTGATTGTTGTGCTAATGATAGCTTATGGAAAAACGATGCAAGCTTTTCATTCACTTGCTCTTAGTGATTGATGCGAAATGTGATTACCCGGCTGCTTGTAATGCAATGGAAACACTTCTGGTTCACAAAGAGCTACTGAGAACATCTGCATTTGATCAACTTCTTGATGAACTTAGAGACAACAACGTAAGAATGATTTACCCTCTGCAAAAAAAGTAACAATTAGGGATATTCTGCAGGTCGCATTGATTGCAAAGCAATGAAAGAAATTGCAGGAAAAACCCTTTTGGTATTTTTTGTAATTAATTCCAGTAATTTTTCCTAGTCTATGAAGATAATGTATTTTGACTGGAGTCTGTTTGCAGTATGAAGGCGTTTTTGTCGATACAGGATTATTCCATAATTACATATAAATTTAGCGACTGTTTCTATTTTATTTTAATTAGTTTTCCTTTCAATTCATGCGCGATTAACCCCATGTCTGGATGCAGCGATAACAGTTGTATCAAATTATGATTCATCATGATCACATTTTGATTCATTTTTATTCTTTTGATACGTGATTATTATGGCTTTGATTTTTAGGTCATGGTTCATGCTGGACCTAGACTCTCGAAAGCTCTTCCTTTTGGCCCAATTCCCGCCAAATCGTTGAAGGTAGAGTACGGTGGACTTGAATGCGCAATGGAAATAGTTGACGATGTAGAAGATGCTATCAGGCACGTGAATGAGCATGGCAGTGCACATACTGATTCCATTATCACATCTTGTGGTATGTACCCATATCGCATTGAAATGCCTCTCTTCCTCCCATTTCATTTTCCATGATCATGATGCTCCGCAGATGATTTCGGCCCCAGGCCCCATAGTTCCTAAAACCGCCACTGAATAAACATCAAAAGATGAGATCTACTAAGGTGGAGTTTTTGGTTTTCTGTTTCTTGAAATCTTGTTGAAAGGGAAGCAAACTGTCAGTTGGTGATTCATAGCGGAGAGGCTCGATGCTGAAGATTGTAAACATTTTTTCTTATTTTCCCCTTCATTTTAGATGCTAACGTTGCTGTAGGAGTTTTTTTAAAGAGTAATTATGGACTTGAAATAGCAATTTCCTCAGAAATCCTATTACAGTAACACATTTCCATTCCTTCTCATAGACCAAACTGCAAAAAGGTTTTTACAAGGAGTCGACAGCGCTTGCGTATTTCACAATGCCAGCACACGATTTGCTGACGGCTATAGATTCGGCTTGGGTAAGTCATTTTCTGCATTTATGTTACTAATTCACTTTTCAAGATATTGATTAGTGCTTGCTTAGTATGTATCATGCATGGGAGAAATCTCGTCCATTTTTTCGCAATCCTATAGTTTTTTTTGTCGACCAGTTGTTGGATATGAGAATGAGTGTTGTTGTTTCCCGTCTGACCATTGTCAATCAGGCATGCAGGGAAATAGATAGGGGCATGGACTTAGGAACCGGGGGCACAGGGGGGCACTTGCCCCCTCACTTTTCACAAATTTGTATATAAAGTGCCCCTTTTCAGCTTACATAGTACCCTTTTTTTGCATGGGAGAGTGCCCCCTAATACATGTTTCCCCCATTGTTGAATGCTTCCTACTTCCCTGGATAGGGATAGATTTAATAGGGATAAAATTCAAATGCTACATTTATTTTGAATTTTGGCATATTTTAAATATCTTGATTGCCAACATGCCAGTTATGGTTTCATTTTTTCTTCTTGGAGGCTATTCTATTGAAGCTGACATATTACTTGACAAATAGCAGAGTAAAACACATGTGCAAAGATGATTCAAAGACATTATCAAAGCAAACACAAATCGCATCACTGCCTCTCGGCTTATTTGCGAGGTCGGCCTATTTTTATAATGTCTACTAAGATATCTTGGCCTATTTTCGAATCGGCTTATTTTCGAAGGTCGGCCTATTTTCGAGTAAATACGGTAGCAGAGTAAAACACATATGCAAAGATGATTCAATAACTGCTCTCTTCCTTTTAGGTGCTGAAGTCGGAATAAGCACAACAAGAATCCATGCTCGTGGACCAGTTGGAGTGGAAGGCTTGTTGACAACAAAATGGCTGCTTAAAGGAGATGGTCATACTGTTGCACAATTTGGCGAGGGTGGAAAATATAGATTCACTCATGAGCCGTTGGAAATCCATTCTGATTCATATAATGCTAGGACACTATTGAAATAAGGAATTCGCGTTATTTTCACTCTTAGCCTTTTTGGTGTTTTTCGTAGTTCCTTTGAACTAAAGATTATTTTCTTATTGCTGTTCAAATGGCGAAGCACACGGACGATTAGATATATAAATTTGATGCTTCGTCCGCAGAGCTTTTTTATCTTTCACATCTTTTCATGTAGGAATTTAGAATTTTGGGGCTTTGTGGTTAGAACATGCATAGTATAGTTAGGGAGTGCCTTTTGACTGTCACCTGGAAGAACAGGGTGCAAAACTGCAAATCTATCTCTGCAAATTTAGTAGTAAATGGTGTGAAAGATAAGCTTAGTTAAAACGAAGATTACTTTGGAATTATTTTCCTCGTTAGATAGTAAGTTACGTGCATCTCGTATGCAGAGCTCATTAATCTGCGTGAGCATGTGAGCGTATCTCGCAGGCACAAAACACCACACTTCAAATTCTGCAGGCACTTTGGTCCAAATTCTGAATCGTACCGCCTATTACTTTCCAAATTTTCTGCAGCCACATTTTGCCATAAATCTGTGCTCTCCGGCACAAAATAGTTTTACCAAGGTCTGTTCATATGTATACACATGCATGATAGAATTATTTGCGTACTTTTGCAGTTATTGAAACATTTCTTGGAAATCGCAGCTGAATTATAAATTTCAAGAGAAGAGCCACGAAGAAAAATATCTTTTCCTCTTTGCTTAACGACATTCCATAAAATTTGGACTTAGCCAATAGGCATAATCGATGTTAATACAGACTTAGCCTATAGACATATCGATGTTAAAACGTTTCGAGACATCATATCTCATCCTCAGTTAATATAAAAGTGCCAGTGGGAGGTTTTGTAAATGAAATTGGGAAACAACAAGTGGGAAAAACAAGCGGGAAATCAAGAAAAGTAAACTCACGGGAAGACCATAAATGTAAATGAACATAAATGAATGTCGAATTAAATAAAGAGGAAAAGATGTTTTTCGTCGTGGCTCTTCTTTTGCAGTTAGCTGTAGTGTTGTAGGCACCTTCAAGGTAATAAAATTACCGTTCTACTGGCTAGGTTAATAAGAAGGTTCCCCATATTCGAGTTGGCTTCCCTATCATCAGATTGCCCGACCGTGGTTTTAGAGACACAGTCTCCTGGCAATTGACACCATATTTTCAATAATAAAATTTGTTTTTCATTAACATGAGAGCTTATATACTTAAACCAAGTCATCTAGAGAATTCCGCGTATGCAATTATAATTAATATTCTACGTGAAAGAACAAAATTTGCTTTTATCCTGAAAATGCACATTATTTTCATATATTACTCTTGGTTTTAGTTTATCGATATCATAACAACATTTATAGAGCATAGTAGCTTGCCTTTAGATAGGAAAAGCAAGTAAAAAGTAGCCCATTCTTACGGGATAAGTTAAATATTCTGTTTATTTATTTTTCTTCTATTCTTTCTACTGCAAGTAACGTATTTATGTTAAAAAGATAAATATCTGAAGATAAATGAGTCTTTTCATATTGCATGTCTTCTTTGCATGAGGGGCGGGGGGGTTTCAAGGAATTTATTTTCTGTGCTTATGCCTGTTGACGGGTGAATGGATCAAACAAGATAAAACAAAAGATAAGACATTTTGTTAATTAGTAAGTCAAAAAATGGGAAATTTGGTGATTGAGTTTGTTACACTATATAGAAATTGCCTCAGATGTGATATCAAGAGGATGAAGAATTGTCTTCGCTCCTGTCTGCATTTCGAATTTATGGCAGTTTTGAATTTTCCCTCTCCAAAGAGCGAGTCATGTTTATTTCTGTTAAATGACGACGATACGACACGTAGATGTAAGTAATGTGGTATTGCACATGCGCATTAGTGCTACTTTTTGCAATGACGTAACCCTATTCGAGATGCGTTACATAAAGGATCTCAGCTGAAAGGAATGAGGGGAAAGTATAACAGAAATTTCTTGATCAAAGGCGAACAGGATGAAGAGAACTGTTTAGTAGAAGTGAATGAACAGCTTCTATGAGTGCTGTTTGATAATTTATTTCGTATTTCAGCAGACACTTCCAGGTATTCTACGAAATTATGAAGCTCTACTCTGTTATTATTCTTTACAAAGGGACCAAGGTATCTATTTTAAAAGGCAGCCATGATTTACAGTCGTTCGGGTTTTTCCAAAGAAACAGGTGAGATATAATCTTTGGTTTCAGAGTGCACCTAGATACTAGGTAGCTTGTTTAATTGGCGATCTTATTCTATTTCGTTTAGGTGGTTTATTGTGATTGCCTATCTGGGAGTTACCTGCTAATTAGTCCTGTTTTGATTTAGCAGCAAGACAGCCAACAGGAACATTATACCTAGTCTTCAACAAACATGAAGTTAGAAGAATATGTTCTTTTTCTAGTGTTCGGGAGTTCATGGATTTCACAGCAAAGCTTCTTGTTGAGAGAACTCAAGTAGGATTGAAAGCATCAGTTAAAGAAAGTGGTAAGTTTGCTTATATCTTCTTAGGAAACCGTTACTATTGAACTGAATATGCCACTCTTTGCAGATAATCAAATTTGAATGATTAGAGTATAGTAGCAGGCTGCTTGCCACAAAGAAAGATTTCTGATTTTGGGAATAACAAAGATTAGCATTAATGATTACAGGTTGCCAAATTAGCAGTTATTCTTGTCTACACATTTTTTTATGAGAAAATCATTATTTTGTCTGAGCCTCAATTTTCTTAACCTTTCCCAAAATTGAGCCTGAGATTTTCTTAAATTTTTCTTAACTTTTACTGAGATAAACTTACTAGAATGGTATACACTTTTGTATATAATATTTTATACTTGAATTTGAATTCCATCTTTAACATTTTGAATGCAATAGCAACAAAATACTGATTTTTGGCCTATAAAAATGCTTAATTTTGGAATTTGAGCCTCTTGATTTTCATACAATTTTCTAAATATTTTGACGATTTGAGCCTCATTTTCTTATAAAACTTTTTCTTATAAAAAAATGTGTATGTAATGATCAAAGAATACAGCAATCATTTCAAGTAAATGTGCATAGAGGATAACTTATTGCTTCAGCTGTTGAGGAAGACAGTGATGATGTTAATACACCATGGTTATAAGGGGTCATTCAATTAGTATATATATCCAACAAAATGGCAATAATTTGACTCCCTCCCCCCATCATACACATGCATGTAGGTTCACCACAACCCTCTAATTGCATAC
>OLMO02000297.1:13831043-13853006 GCA_900291935.2 Cassiopea xamachana
CCATTCATTCTTTCTTCACAACCACCATTCATTCTTTCTTCACAACCAAAGAGTCGAGCTATATTTATAAATATCATACTTAAGCTAAGTTCTATTAGTACACTATGCCGCTGTCAGAGATAATCTAGCGAATTAAAAAACATCCGTCAAGACACAAGGCAAAGACAAAATATTTCAAAAGTTCCATTCAAAGAGGAAGGTCAGTTTATTGCTGTCCTATGACTTGTTATATTCAGACGATGTCTACAACATGTTGTGGAGTTTTTCTGGTTTTTAAACACATACGCAAGAGGTTTGGCATTAGATTCTTTTGACTTCTAAAAATTCGATAATTATTTTAAAGGATATTCACTTTTACAGGGTAGCATGCTTAATTTTCCTGAAGTTGCAATGCTTGTGTTGTGGATCTTAAGGCCAAGCCTGGTGCAAATAGTTGTCTCCTATTTGTAACAGCTCTCGTCGTATTGTTTATAAATGCCGTTCATTTATTTACATCAATTCTATATAACCTGTCTATAACTTTAACCTTTTTATTGCAGTAAGTCACAAACAAAAGTTACAAAAATTAAGGTAGCAAAGTTTGAATAGTTTCCATGCTCTATTTGCTTGTGTATTGTAATTGTTTGTTATTCTAAATCTTATAAGAATAGCAAGAAAAAAGTTTTGGTTTGCTTTGATTGTCTGTTGTCTAAGCGACTTTAAGCTATTGTATACCGCATTTCCTCTAACGCCGCTCTCTGATAAACGCCCTCGCTAAAGAACGCGCCGCACGTGTGGCCAAACATGTTTCTGGGATGGAGACAGTGATATTGACATTCTTTGATGCTTTTCATACTGCGAAAGCATAGTTTTTCAATTTTAGAACATTTTTCACATAGTCTTTGCTGCGCTTAATTGGGAAAAGAAATTTTTGTGCAAAGTTTAATTTCTCATTTCGTAATGAACGTCGCATCATAAAGTTCAATTTTGAAAAGAACGCCGCGGTGTGGGGAAATACAGTATTGCATATTGTATATATGTTTCTAATGCTTTATTTTTAACTCAAGTAACTGTAGTGATCAGCTATGAACAATATGGACTATATGGACACTACCCCCTGGTTTTGATTTATGTTTTGTTTTGTTTATTGATGCGTTCAGTTACATCTTCGGTGAGTTGAAATCAGTCATTTTTGTGTATGATTTAAATGCGCTACTCGAAGTAAACAAGAAAATCACAACAGTATTTGCAAATGAGGCACCTCTTGAAAGTCACCTGAAGGACTACCTCTCATTTTTTTATTTTTCAATTTACTTCTTACAAGTTTCAATAAACTTTGTGGAAAAATTTTGATGTAAATTGGGGTGTGTATGTTATGCTTTGATTTGCAGACTGTGCATTTTAGAAAAAGAGGATTTCTTTCGCAAGCAGCTTGTCTAAATGAGGTAACAATTATTGCAATATACCCAGGGGTGATTTCTAAAAATTTAATTGGTGCAATGTTAAAATGAATGTGGCCTATCTACAAGCACGCCCATATTTTCAAAGATTTAGACACGACACTTTTGTCTAATTTGTGATATGATATAGCCAACATCTGGGAAGATCGCAACAGCCATATAGCGGTGAGGAAGTTCACCATAACAATACAATACAAAACATTGGAAGCATGGTTAATGCTTTTTGAAAAGCAAAATCAATGCAATAGGTTTGGGGTCTCAGCCCCCTGAGTAAAAAAATTAACTTTTCCGCCCCTTGAGCCCCCTAGAAATCACCCTAAATATACTATGATACACAGGTAATTCTTCAGATTTTTTGGGCGATCTCTTGCCCAGCAAGATCTCTCTTTAAAGGAGATGGGGGTGTGCCTTGAAACAACCCCGAGGATTCATAGGAGGGTTAGAAATATAGGGTGAGGCACCTGAATCCTCGGAGCTCTTCACTCAGCTGGCAAAACAATCCAAATCAAACTGCACACCAGTGCTTGTTTAACCTCTAAATACTCACTCAATTGCATGTTGACGAGAGTTTGGTTGATAGATAAATAATTATAGTAAATATTAATTTTTCAAGGAAATCAGTATTTCCCTTCACATTTTGTTTTCTACTTTATGAAAAATAGCTATAAATTATCTAACTCCTAATGTGGCTTGGCGTACGCTGTCTCCTGGAAGTAATGACCATTTCACCAGCAACAGCTTTTTAAGGGGCTAGTACACCTACATTGAAACTTTCAAGGGCCATATTTTGGAGAGTGTTATTTTCCATATCCCAAGAAATAACTCCATAAAACTATGCATTTTCTGAAAGGNGAAATTTTGTACTCTTTTAAAAAATGAAGTCAGAATGAATTTCTATCCTACAATGTGTACGGAACTTTTTGCATAAAAATGCCACGCGAATGGCAGCCACCACCTGTTCAAGAAAAGAGTGAGTCAATCAGTAGTAATAAAATTCATTTTTGTGCACAATCACTAAATTCGATAATCTATAACTGCTTTGAGTGAAAAAGACTTTTTGAATTAGGTGAAATTATATTCTTTTTCTTCATTTTCAAGTTAAACTTACAAACTAAGATGAATTTATGTACACTATTTTTTCACATGGTTCAATTTAAAAGTCTGCTTCACTCAAAACAAACCCTCCCTTTACGTGGCGAGGGGGCGTCCCAGCCACATAACTTGGTGGCAGGCGCTCTCCTGACCGCACTAATACCTCTTTTTAGATACAAAGAGTGTTTTTAATACCCTTTATAATATTTGATGATTATTCTTTATATTGTTTTTGATTAGAGCAGTTTTGAAATTTAGTATTCAAAAATAGAAAAAACATTATATTTTCTATTGCTGCTGGTTAGAACAAGCCGTTGCTTTTTAGGTATGTGCTGTCTGTTTAGAAGATTTCCAAAGACATGAAAACATTGATGTTTGTCCCTGTTCCCATGGTTATCATTCTGAGTATGTTGTCTTTTCTGAAATTTCCTATCATAGCTTTTATTTTAATTTTATTCCTGTTCACTATTAGTTCTTTATTTATACTTTTCGTCGAAATGGAAATAGTAACTAACTAAATAAATTAGTCATATACATCAAGCATGGGCGTAGGAGGACGTCAAATTTTTGGGGGGCTGTTAACTTTCTGCCCGAATTTTCCTATTGTTCTTTCAGAAAATTTGCCCTAGTGAAACGGAGTTCTGTCCAACTTGGGGGGCTGCAGCCCCCTGCCCCCGCCTCCCACGCTTATGATAGCAAGGACTGGAACTTAACCTTGTGGTCATAAAGATCATGGGTGTTGATCAGTAAATTCTCAGCAGTTTCTGCGGCAATTATGTTTGGTTAGGAAAGCCTTGATACTCAGTTTTATCGTAATTATCTGAAAGAGCCCCTGAGGTGCTAATAAAATCTTAAGGGGAGCGCTCCAGTAGTGGACATGAAAGGGGTAAAGGGGTAAGGTACCCCCAGCAGCCATCGAATCAGCAAATTCTCGGTAAAAGCAGTAGACGAAGGCAAAAATTTGCGTTGTTTCAAGCAGATAACCACTGTTTTGCCTAATCCTCAACTTTATTGCAAGCTTCTTTTTTATCAACAACACATGCTCTCGACAAGCACATGACATGAAAGGGGCAAAGAGGTAAGGTACCCCCAGCAGCCATCGAATCAGCAAATTCTCGGTAAAAGCAGTAGAAGAAGGTAAAAATATGCGTTGTTTCAAGAAGATAACCACTGCTTTGCCTAATCCTCAACTTTATTGCAAGCTTCTTTTTTATCAACGACACATGCTCTCGACAAGCACATGACTACTCCTAAAATAGTGAGCAAATTTAACACCTCTGCCCCCACTGATTTTTCTTGGGAAACCGCCACTTGAGCGCTCATATAAGCATGGACACTCTTTCAGATAATTACGGAGTGGGACTCTATACTCTAAAATAGGAAAATTCATATTTCTTCTCTTTGGCTCAGAGATCAATTCCTCTACGTAAGATGCCTCTTTTGTCTGTAGAATATTCATATACCTAGGTGCGCCGAGAAGGGGGCAAGGGTAAATTGTCCCAGGGCCTCAAGCTCCAAGGGGCCTCATGACATCAAATGCTTCAAGCCTTGGGAGCCTCACAAAGTAAATCAGTAATAATTTTCCAAAGTTAATTTCTAGACCCTGAATTCGTTCGCAGGGGGCCGCATCTATTTCTTTTGCGTCAGTGCCTTTGAATTCTCTTGGTGGCCCTACACATACCAGAAGTTGTTACATCGGGTATGATATACAAAGTTCTCAACACGAGGCATGCCACTTTCCTGCAAAGTATATTTGTAGTTACACATACAAACATGAGCGTAGGAGGACGTCAAATTTTGGGGGTGGGCTGTAAACGTTCTGTAAACTTTCTGCCCGAATTTTCTATTGTTCTCTCAGAAAACTTGCCCTAGTGAAACGGATTTCTGCCCAGCTTGGGGGCTGCAGCCCCCCTGCCCCCGCCTCCTACGCTTATGCACACAAACGCAGCTTCTATACTAGTACTTTTCTTTCTCTCAGCTGTCTCCACAGTTGGCTTCAAGTGAAGAACACATGTCCAATGTGTCAAAGTAGCCTAATAGAAGCACATGGAGAAAGTACACCATTACTTACAGTTTACACAATCGATATATAGTCATTTTCATAAACTATCCACACTTTCTTGTCATTTATTTAATGAATAGTTTGTCCAAAATACTATGAATTACATGTTTGTAATATTTGCTTGTCAACAATACCGTGCCTACAGAGGGGTGTGGGAGTGTCACACCCCCAGCCAAAAAGTCTGTCTGTAAGATCTGGCTTTATTTCCCAAATGTTCCTTAGATTTAAAGACTTCCAATGACAATAACAACACACGTTAGGCAATTGTGATGCAAAAAAACAGGATTCTCAGGCTTTGTGAGGCATGTAATGGATGTACATTCTATTTTCTTGCTGGTTTGATCGAAAATATACTAGTAAAAACAGTTCTTTAAAGTTATTATTTGAAGCTCAGACTGCCTCTGTTTCTTAGATGGTTATCTCCTGCTTAATTTCAGTCCCATGTTTCTTAAAGGCAAATTTCTTATAAAAAAGACATGTATTCAAGTACACGCTTGCGCAGCTGACATTTCCTCGTGAGCCCTTGAGATCGAGGTTGCCATTTGGCCTATTTGGAGGCCAGATTTCAGAAGTTTGGCCTAATTAAAAGATGTTTGGCTGCTGGGCACTGGTTGGGCTTTCGTAGGAAATTTGACTAAATGTTGGCCTTCTTGAAATAATTGTTAAAAATACTATTGTCATAATAAAGTTTCATAAATAAATCAATGTTAATCCTTGTCTGCCATCATTATTTGATGGAATTCTTACAAGGTGCTTGTCAGTCGTGATTTCAAAAAATTTTACCAAGAGGAGCTCTAGGTTGAGCGTTATAAAAGGGGTGCAACTTTGCCGCAACCATTCACAAATTTTCAAAGGTGCAGATATGATAATTGACAATTCATTTATCACATGATGCAATTAACAATTAGAACGATCTCAACAAACTTGCAAAGGACAAAGCTTATCACAGCAATACAATACTGCTATGCAACAAAATACTTCGAACAAAAAGCTCGATACACTTTGATTAGCAAGGCGAATGAAACGATTCATGGTGCTGTACCGTCAAAATGGGCATAGCCTTTAACAAGGGGGTGTGTCTGCTGCCTTGATTCCCCCAGAAATCACCACTTCACTATGTGTTTCCTGCATGGTGCGAAGATTTTCAACAAAATTTCTGATCTGGCAGCAGGGAGCGTAACAGATTGTTGATTCATTAAATTTCATCAAACATTGTGCAGAACTTATACATTTTGAGATGATAATACTCATTGTTTAGGGAATGGTGGAGTTTTTAAAAAATATAACCAGACTGGAATCGGTGTATATCGAGCCACAGATCTGTGGCACACCGTAATCTCTAATCATGGTACACCGGCTTACTTTTGACTTCGGCACAAAAATTTGAGTGGCTTGGTGTGCAGCTAACGAACTGGAGTGCATATTGGTGCACGACATATTTTCCATGGCGTACACACTCCCAATTCAGTTCTGCTGTTTGCGGGTCTGCTCATTCCTTTCTCCCCAATCATACATTTTTGTATCCTTGGGTGTGGGCCACACCCCCACACCAAAAGATAGAAAAATGCATGATTTGGGAGGAACAAAAGAGCAGACCTGCAAGCAACTGAACTGAATTGGAAGAGTACAGATATAAAAATGCAGTTAAAAGCTTGGGCTCTCTTTTATCTTATATATCTGCTCCAGTAGATTAAGAAGTATGTCTTCTTCGTAGGTATTGGTCGGCAAAAGATAGTGGCTTACCCCCGAGGATAATTTTGACGTAATGCCCTCTAAAGCGTGGGGAAAGGCCCTTTTGCAGTGTAGAATGTTGTTGTCTTCATCATTGATCTTCATGCTGAGAAGGAGAAACTTATTCCTCAGCCTAGTTTCATCGAACTTTTAAGATGTAGAACGAAAAAGAAAAGAAAGCAAAAAGAGTTCATCTGATGCAAGTACACCAAGGAAGAGACTAGCTTACCCAGATATCCGGCATTGGCTGCATGGAATGCACTCTGGGCAAAATTTCTCCCTCATCCAACAGGGTCGTTATCTACGCTTTATCTATGAAGTGGGCAGGCAAGTCCAAGAATTTTAAAGCGCTAGCATTTTACGCAGCCACGTAGCTGAGGGTAGGCGAAAGGGGTGTCACCTCCCTAAATCCACTTCCCTTGTCAATTACGGCCCCTAAGTTTCCTTCAGCTAGTTGTTTTTCCTACTATTTTAGGCTTTCTGCCCCCCTTGGGAAAATTTGCCATCCAAGACCGCCCCCCAGCCAGGAAGAGCCAGCTACGTAACTGATCTTACGGGCTAGCACTAAGTTGCAAACTGAAATTATTTAACTGAAATTCAAAAGGCTTTTGGTCGTCACACAGTGAAACCACCGTTTACGCAATACCAATTATTAGGTCATGTACAGTAATGTATAGATAGGTAGGTAGATAAATCGGGATCACTTTCTTCCTTGTTTTTATCTCCATACGAGGCCAGTATCAACGCAGCGGCAGAAAGTGCCCACAGAGGGATCAAAATTGTTTTGACAACAGAGAGCAGGGACGATGAAAGGGAGAGGCAAGGACCAAAGGGACTACCCTAGATAGATAGATAGATAGATAGATAGATAGATAGATAGATAGATAGATAGATAGATAGATAGATAGATAGATAGATAGATAGATAGATAGATAGATAGATAGATAGATAGATAGATAGATAGATAGATAAAATCGGGATCACTGCATGTCATATCCTAGATTCTAGAGTTGGTAGAAGTCAATTGAGAGATCATTAAAAAGTGCACTGTAACGCGCCTCAATATAAAATCCTCTTGAATTATTGGGGGCAATGGCCCCTGCCCCTTAGTGTTTATGGGCCTAAGAAAGAAGGGTATAAGGTAGTGGTGATTTCTAAAAATGTTAACAAGGGGTGCCCTAGACACAACCACGCCCATAATTTGGGTGTGACCCAGCTACAACCACGCCCATATTTTCAAAGTTGGAAACATGATAATTTAGTTCAATACTGATATAGTATAATCAACAATAAGAAATGCCTCAATAATCCTATAGCAGTGCACAATTGATCATAGCACGTTGGAAGCGAGCCCAATAAACTCTGAAAAGCGAAGCCAATACAAGAATTTTAGGGGGGCTGAGCCCCCAAAATGAGCAGAGATTTTAACAAGGGGGCTCTGCCCCCTGAGCTCCCCTAGAAATCATCCCTGGTTTGAGGGCGGAACACCCAAGAAATTTGTTATCTTTGCTCCATTTACTTTGGCTATAAATGCGACCCACTCCCTTTTAAGCGTTACAATGCTACTAGAAAAGAGATGAAGAGGTAGGGAATTAATTGAAAAATGGTTGTTTTCCGACAGAATTCTTGGCTGATGAGTGTGATAACCCCACATCCACTGTTGATGCAGGCCTGAATCTAATACAGAGTTTCACATTCATATGCGCTGACGATGTCAGCATCTTCAACATTGAAGACTGCATGTTGAAAAACAACGGGATTTTTTGGTGTATTTAGGTGCATTGGTGCAGTCGTATTGCGTTCGTAGATGTTGGCATGAGTCCCTCCCCCGTGTACGCAAATGTACTTTTTCTTATGCCAGTTTTGGTTCTGCGGAGGAGTCTGTTTTTGGTGCATCCTGAAGATCCATCCTCAACGTTATTTATCAGTTCATGTTACGAAAATGTAATTTAGGTTATTGAGACTAATAATGTCATAAAGACCGCCACTTAATAGAATTACATTATGAGGTTTAAACAAAAAGGATGGTCAGTCCATTACTAACTGTACTATGCCTTGTAATTGTTGGCATGGTGTCTACAATGTGCTGTGGAATATTCCTGGTTTTTAAACATATATGTAACAGGTTGGTATTGAATTCTTTCGATTTTCAAATTCATTGATTATAATTACATATATTGTTAAAAAAATTTGGAGTACCTTCGTTATCTGAGTTGTACTATAAGCCATTTCTTTGGATGTGAATGCGAATGTGTTTCTCATAGTTTGATGTTTGCAAGTTACTATCATTTTTGTTTCGTTTATTTGGATTGTTGAAGTTTGCCAGTAATTGAATTTGTTATCACTGCAGATCATCGTCAAAAGCTACAAAAATTACGGTAAGGAATACCCTTAGTATTTTTTCAATTCATTGTGTATATAGCTTAAAAACTATTGTTGGGGTTTTTAATTTAGGAGCACGCTAATATATTTTTTTTGTTTGCAGACTGTGCGATTTAGAAAGAAAGGATTTCTTTCACGAGCAGCATGCTCAAATGAGGTAATAAGTGGTGCAATATATTTTAGGGTGCTTTGGCAATCCTTTAATCGTTTTGGGATCATCTAATGCTACAGTAAAATATTGTAATAAATTGAGTTTATGTTACTATTACAGATATTTACCCCTCTGTTGTCCTGTGTCTCCCCGTAGATTTAACATTGGGGGTAAGGGTACTGTATGAATGTACGCATCAAGAGCTATTTTGTAGTCTGTGATTTATGAGGGTAGCTCTTCTATTGCTTGGAGAGGCTATCTTTCATATGCACCATTCAGTACACATCTAATGAATGTTTTATTGACGCCTAGTTAATTATTTCTGTAGAATGTAATTTTTCAGCTATTGTAAGTGTGATATATAGGAATTCATCATGCTCTCTAACATTTTTGTCTATTTTGTGCAGAATATTAGTAATGCAATTCTTATATTTAGTTTAATTTTGCTTCACAATTAATATAAACAGAGTTTTTATCAAAACAAGAAATGGAATCTGATTATCTCCACTGATGCTTTAAGGCAGTAAAAATTGGAAACATGAGGTGCTTAAGCACCAAGGAGGAAATTGCTATTTTTACTTTTAATACTTGTAGTATGATATTTAAGACATAGTATACTATTATGTGTAACAGCTTAGTATACTATTATGTGTTATGCTGTGCAGGCCTCATGAAAATTATTTTGAGCCTGCAAGCACAGATCTGAGAAAAATTTGCCTCCAAAAAAGGATGTAATAGGTAGCTAGATACAGAGGAAAAGTTGCTGCAGAAATTTGAAGTGGGACATTTTATGCCAGCGACCAGTACTTGGCATTTGCACAGATACATAAGCTCTAGTTTTAAATTATGCTATGTTAGCTTGTACTGTTCCATGCTAATCTAAGTTTCTGGCTTTAGATATGTGGTGTCTGTTTGGAAGAGTTCAAATTAAGTGAAGACATTGATGTGTGCCCCTGTTTCCATGGTTATCATGCAGAGTATGTTTTCTCTTCTGAAAATTTCCATTACGACTTAAATTGGAATTTTTGGCTCTTTGCTACTTTGTGTTGATATTAACTCATTACTAAACTGTGAAATGGGACTTTCTCCATGTGATCATAAAGATGATCAAATAAGTTGGTCCATTCATTTGATTGCCCTTTTTGTATATTTATATTCATTTTTTTCTTGTGTATTTGATATTGTTATTAGGTTGCATTCATGCTAAGAGCGAATTGTGTAACAAGAAAACTGATTTAGTGACATAATGCAAAGCAGAGATGATGAAAGTGACAACTTTCATCATCTAGTTTCTTTTCCAATTTGCTCCTAGTGTGAATATCCAATTATGTGTAATGGTCACAGGGTCTATCTCTAGTGCTCTGTCTGCTGACAGGTCTGTCTTGGCATCTAGCTTCACCAGCTCTTTCTGTTACCAGTCCTTCTTTTCATGCTGGCATACCCATCCTCTTTCAATTCAATCAGCATTCCAATCCTTTTTCTTCCTTTAGGTCTTATTCCATCTATTCTACCCTCTATTACTTCCTTCAACAAGCCATTACCACAGATAATGTGTCCAATCCATCTCTTTGTAGTGTTAGTTATGTGTAATGGCCACCAGGTATGACATTGAAAATGCACTCAGTGGTATTGTTTGTTGATGTATTGCATTGATGTTTTATTAAAAAAAGTGCATAGAAAAAGGGGTGGTGAATACTATGAAGAGGTCTGGGAATATGTCTTTGTCAATTAATTTTGATACAAACTGCAATGATACTGCGGGGGTTCTTGGAATTTCATACTCTAGCACAGGTGTTGGGAACCTTTGTTGGTTCAAAGAGCCATTAAAATCACATATGTTGAACTCTATTACCTTTAGAGCCATACAATATTTTTTAACAGCAATGCATGTAATACTTTTAGCAGTAGTACAAGTCTTATATGACTTACTATAGCATGATTTTTAATAAAGCATGATTAGTAGCAAGTGTTGACAGCATTGCCCTTTAGACTGTATACTTTGAAGAAATGTCAGGCTAGATTTTTCTGTTAGCCAGTGAACCATATGCAGTCATTGAAAGAGCCACATCTGGCTCATGAGCCATAGGTTCCCAACCCCTGCTCTAGCATAAAGCAATGTGTGTGTGTCTTTACTTTGGCCCATAGATTTATTGATTAAATAACTGATTTCAGCTGCCTAAGACAGCTGTTTTATCTGAAGTATATGCATATACCACAGGTTATTTCAAAAGTGGATAAAGTTCCTGGGTTGTGGAATGCCACTTTTCTTCAAAATATGTTAGTAGTTGTAGCTACCAATCCATTCTGTTACTAGTCCTATATTAGTAGTCAGTATTTATCACTCCAATTCTCTTCCTCTCAGATGTCTTCATAACTGGCTTCAAGTAAAGAACCAATGTCCAATTTGCCAAGATAGTCTTGTAAATGCACACGGAGAAACTACGCCATTACTTAGAGTTTACACTATTGACATATAATTTATTTCACATTAGCCATCCACTGCCACTTATTAACCTTCTATTTTACCAATGGTTTATGCTATATAGTAATTATTGTATCATAGCAGTTTATATTGGTCCTAGGTTATATTTTTATAGTCATTTAATGTTTTAATATTTTCCACACAAAAGCTATCCATAAGGAGGTACATCACACAATAGAATTTTTATTTGATAGCCTACATTTGAGAATCATGTATTGGAGGAAAATTAATGATCAATTTATTGGGAATTTGTACTTGTATCAACTTCATCCAGTTGAAGAGCATCAATTCTTAGACTGTTACTAGTTAGAAGGTGACCCTTGAGAGTTTTGAATCAAATCATAAACTAGAATCATGTTTCGTATGTGTAAAATATGGATGTAGCTGTCTTAAGCAACTGTTATAATAGTTTTATGTTAATATGGTTTTTTCAAACTCAGGTCTACAATTTATCAAGCCTAAAATTATTGGCAAGGGAAAGGGTTGAGTACCTTCTCACGCCTTGGGTGTCAACAATTGTTATGATCCTAAACATATTAACAAGCATGACTTTGTATTCACAGTCATTCCTTACCCTTATGTCATCTTTAGATATTGATAATTTTTGCAAAAGACTATCATAGAAGTAAGGAAACAAAGCAAAAAATATATGTTAAAGGATAAAATGCATGCTTAACTAACTAGTAATGTATTATGGTATCAACATGTATGTACAAAAGTCATTTCCATGGTTAAAATATCAAATCGTATAATTTCTAGTCTATGTCACATATTTGGAAAAATTGCTTGCTGTAAGATCACTTCCAGGGGAAACATCTTAAAATATTAGTCTTTCATTTATGCTGTCACTTTATGTGTTTGATTCAAATTGAATCCACCTCCTGTGAAACGAGGCCCATCACTTATTTGTGGTTGAAATGGAGGCTGAGATGCTTGCTGGATACTTCTCTCACGTTCCCTGATGAAAATAATTTTTAAATGTCATATATTGATTGTTTGCAGTAGTGATACTTAGCACCACACAAGCATAACAATTCATTATAATGTAATTTGAATTTTTTTATATATGGAGTGGTTCTTAACTTATGAAATAACAACACCCATGCTTCTGTATCTCTCTAAGTGTGTCTCATATTTTCAAATTATTTATGCCAATATATATCAAATCTTTTAAAAATTTCACTTGACATGCATGGAGTCATCTACATACTATAATCTTGTTTTTCATATTTAAGAAAATAATGCAATTTAAATGTCAGCAGAGAAGCAACTATTTCCCATTATTTTTCAATGAAAGTTGTGCACAAATGTTGAGATTACATCAGAAACTAGCTGACAAAGGACTATACAATTTTAATTTGCTCTTACCTTTGTTGTTGTTCCTTTTTCTTTTGCATGAAGTATTTCTTCTTGGCTTCTTGCAACTCCCGAGCAAGTTTATCAATTTCATATTTGTATTCCTGTACCTGTGCTTCATACATGTTTAATTCCGATGCCATGGCCTAAAGATTATGAAAAAAGCATGAGCTTTCTAAGTAGAAATGACAATAATCTACAGATGATAGCAGAATGGCTGCATTGGGGATTAAAATAGTACAGAAACCTTATAAAAAACAAGTCTACCTTCATTTGCTTTGTCTTCTCTTTAGCTGCTGATTGGTACATGCTTAACTGCTCAGCAACTTCAGGACCTGGTTGTCGAGCTAAGATCTGTTTGAGTTCCATGTAAAGTTTTTCTTTTTCTTTGATTAAAAGCTCCTTTTCTACTACCTAGAACCAAGAGCATTGTGCAAAATCAATATGAAGAGAAGGTTAAGCTTATACAATCATCCTAAAAATATTCACAGGTACGACACAGGGGTCACTCCATGCCAGATGAAATGGTCATGTCACCACCCTCGCAGAATAGGCTGGGTTTTGGCACATGAATTTCTACTTCTGGAGTAAGGTTATATGCCAAGTTTTACTTTAAAGTTCCAAGCCATTGTTGAGATATTGATACATGGTCCCAGACACTTTTTGGCACTTTTCTCAGCACCACCACCAAAATTTCATGCTCTCTGTTAGTCTTTTGATAATAACTGTTGATCCAATTTATTTCTTTCACTTGAGGGTGGCCATGGGAAATTTATCACCAGCTACTTCTGCTTAAATTTCCATCTAATTTGACTTAGAATGTTGTTAAAAGTACACATAATACTTGTGGTTCTCCATGATCAGCTGCTTACCCTAAATATGATTTAAAGGTCTGGTCATTATTCGTAGGGATGCTTGTAAATATAAAGACACTCCTGATGGTGCATTCTTTGTTCTGAAAAAACCCTTTATTTAACATCTAGTATGATATTTATTTACCAGTGTGATATCTATATGGACCTGTGTGACACATAGACAGTGGTGACAAGCATAAAATGTCAAAAATGGGCAAGCATGATAAGTATAATCAGACTAAGATCTGACTAAAGAGCAATGTGTTTCTGGCCAATATTTACCAACCAAAAACATATAGAACTAATTCTGTCCAAGTTGCAGTAATTCCTACTTTTACCAACCATACTTATGACATTTAGATTTGAGTTCATATTAAAATTCACCTAATGAATGAATTCTTTTGGAGCCAAGAAACTGGCTACTTTTAAGTGAACAATATGACCAGGTTCTCACCTCTTCAGTTTTTGATATTAATCTCTTTTGTAGCGTTTGAATCTTTTGAATCATTTCGTATGTACTTGGGTCACTTCCCTGAAAATTGAAATCAAAAGAAGAATTATGCCCACGCATGGCGAATTGAAATTGTAAATAAATTTCTCGCTACTGTTTTCTTAATCTATAGTATTAACAAATCGAAGTTATTTGGACTATTTGCTTGAAGGTCAGACAGCAACAACTATAGAGACTTCAAATTAACTTGATTGCAAATAAAAAAAGCTTTTCCCACCTCTAGCTTCCTCCATCTATGAATATTCATTGGATTCTCAAGTTCTTCCTCTAAAGCTTTGCATCTCGTTCTTTCTCGGAGCAATTCTCGCTGCATGTTGTAGACCTCTCGCCTGAAATAGAGGAGAAACCCTCTAATTTCCCATAAATTCAATTATCAATTCGAGGGTGATTTCTTTTTTAGTATGTAATGACGGGGAAATGCCTTAGGGCCTATAGCAATACCCCGACAAAGGAAAAACTTAGAAAAGAGAGAAAGGTTAAGTGGATAGAGAGATAAGATCAAGTTTGCTGATGTTAGCTTTGAAGGATGATAAGTTGTAGGTTTCAGGGAAAGCAGGGGAAGGCAATGAGTTCCATAGTTGAGAAGTTCTTGGAATGAAGATGACTTGTGAGCTAGAGTTCGTGGATTAGGTAGTGTAATTTGTAAAGGGTGAGATTGGGTAGAGCTTCTGGTTGTTCGAATACGCCTCACTGGACCAGGAATGATATTCTTGGACTTACTAGACCAGGAATGATAGCCCCAATGAGTAACATTGTAGATAAATCAGAAAAGTATTCCCGAGATCATTTGTAGATTGCCATCCCGAAACGCTATGGGCTATCTCAGAACGGGTTCATCAATTCTGACATCATTCTCAAATTAATACGAAAGCTGCACTTTCCAACTGATGGCTCAATTGTGATTATCATTCAGAAATCAATTTATTATCAATTCTTCTTCTCTTGTGGCTTCTTGAGCTAGGGGGTGGCCACGGGGGGTCAACCCCTCCCCCAATCAATAAAGCCGCATTTAACGTTTCACAATTTCAGCTTATCCCATATTCATGTTTTTTGCCGACTCACCTCAATTCCTCCACATTTGCCACGCTTTTTGTTAGAATATGTTTTTCTCTTCTTAGCTTTTTTATTTCTAGTTTCAGTAATCGTATATCTTCCAATCTTTGCCGGTACTGTATCTCACCTGCAATCAGTAAGCTATAAATTAGAAACACGTTCCTACAGCACGAAAAAGCGGCAACATTCTTTTGATACACTTAAGAGATTTTTTCCTCCGACACTCGTCAGAGTATGAAACGTCGGATAGTGACCTAAAGGTTAACCGAAATATATAGCCAGATGTGGTTACATGTGATAGGATGCGTCTAATTGGCCCCAAGAGTGGCTAATTAGGACCTATTGACCATTGTTTACTTGAAGAGCAAACACGTTACTTGCCTTAACGCCGATCAACGTGCCCAGCCAATGAGCACATAGCTGCTTTGCGCATTTAGTGTTCATTCACTCATTACGCAACGCTAAATTTACCCTTTCTGAGATCCCTCCATCCCCCTGTCGTAACGCTCTGTACCACAGCTCTCCATATAAAAAAGCAACAGCGTAACGAACCAAAGTACCCTTCATCCCCTCTAGAGGCGCTACGTAATGGCTGAATGATCCCTTATGGCAGTTTCTGGAAAATACCAGTGGCAGGAAATTACGTCTTGATGAGAGCAGCTGTGATTATTTTGCTACTATATGAGTGAGATTGCAGCAATATACACCGTCTTTATACGGATGCCTAATGTGTTTGCTGATCCTCAATATTCCTATATTTTTTCGGTTTTGAGCCTTAAATTATTCTTAAGTTACTCTTAAATATCAAAGGTATAACCATGTCTGAATATCAAAGAATTATATTCACATCTTTATTACTTTATTGTCTATGAAGCAATATAAAAGTGGAGCAGAATAACAAATATTGTATCGATAGTGAAAAATTAATCTACAAGCAGTACTATAACTCAAATACAAAAAAATTATAAGTCTTTATGAAACTTGAGTCCTGCCCAATTCTTAAACTATTCTTAAATTTCAGCGATTCGCAGCCTAAATATTCTTATAAGCTTTATTCTTATAAAATAAAGTGTGTTTGTGTATATATTGCATCTATTAAATGTTGAAGTAAAAGATAATATATATTAATGAAGCGATAAAGATAACAATTAAGAAATCGTATATAAATAATTAAAAACCTTTGTCGAGAGTGCTCTGTTGAATTTTGATCTTTTCGTACAACAGTGCGAGTTCATCATTCCTTCTGACCAGCTGCGTGCCTAGAATATCCCTCTCACTTACAACTTGATCTAGTTCTTTTTTCTGTCTTAACCTTTCGGCATCTGCTTCTGATATAATCTTCAATAATTTCCTCTCCTCTGCTTCTTGTTGCTCAATGTAAGCTTTGGATTCTGATGCCTCCTTCTTCATCGATTGTAGCTCAGCCTTCAATGCATCTTTTTGCTTCTCTACTTTCTGGTGAATTTGATGCTCCTTGACAAGAGCCGCTTCTTTCGAAGTTATTTCTTCCTTTAGCTGGTCGATTTGGTGGTTCATAATTTTCAATTTTCTCTTCATTTCTGTTATCTCATCCTAAAATAGCAATATTCTCAAAGTCTAAAATCATTGGATTTTCGAGATATTGGATTTTGGACATTGAATTTGGACACTGGATTTTTCTAATGAATTCGATTCTGGGTGGAGGTTATTCAGGGCCTTTTATCATAGCAAGTTGGCCCTACTAAATCAAATCGTTGATGTTGCAACAGTGGCTAAGCAACATTTTGATGAACCATTCCCCATAAAAACAGAGCTATGTTAATTAATATAGTCCTTTATATTTACTCATCATTCAAATGACATCCACTCCTAAGGATAGCAAGAAAGGAACAAAAATGCTAGCCGGCAAGTGGATGTGGTACCTTCCGCGCAAATTGATGATATAACTGAGAAACATGTTGGAAATAAGTAGATATGTTCTCAGTTCAGTATGAAACACTGTCCAGTGAAAGACGATTATACTCAATCTAGACTTTCGGCTGTACTGCGGAATCACGTCACATATAAAAATGATACAATATGTCTAAGATCAAATTACGATATATCATACCTGGCACTCAATCAGATTTTTGCTATATAAATTCCTGTCACTTCGAACGGCTTCGTATAGGTTCTGAAAAAGGAATTCAAAATGTTTTATCAAATGACGATCACTTTGTGATTGAATAAAATATTGCATTCTGTCAACAAATAATGTATAAATTTATGTATTTATTGCACACATCTTAACTACAAAAGTTTTTCATTTGCAAATAAATAAAACAATAAAAAATAAATAAAAATAACCTTTACAGATTTACAAGCATCCTTAAATTCCAAATTTGATAAAGTAATAAGTGTTAAAATTTGATAAAATCATGTGTGAAACCACCATCAAAAGAGAATTTCCTCTAATGGGCAAACAAGTTTTTTTATTTAGGTGTGCAATACTGTGGAATAGTTTGCCATCAAAATCAAAGCAGGCATCCAGCCTTGCAACCTTTAAAAAGATATTTTATAACAGTGTTTTTAGATATTCAGTGTGATTTATATCATTTTATAAATATTGCAAATATGTATTTTTTTTCATTTTCTTTCTCTTTTTATCATTGTTTGTCACTGTTGTAATTATGATTAGGTCTTTTCTTTTTCTTTAATTTTACAATGTTTTATATCATGTATGTTTGTAGTTAAATGGAGGACCCCTTGCAAAGCAGCCATGGCTGATTTGTTACCCTCCTTAAACATACAATGCTATAAAGTTTGCATAAGCGCAAATATAAAAAACTGCAGCACTAAAATTGTGTTGCAGACAATCTCAAAACGATCAATAGATAGAAAGACTTCTTAGTTCTATTGAGATGATCTTTTTCATAGGTGATGTCAGGGAAAAGCCTCAGGGTCTATAGCAACACCTTGACAATGGAAAAACTAAGAAAAGGGAGAAAGATTAAGTAGATAGGGAGACAAGATCAAGTTTGTTAATGTTAGATTTGAAAGAGGATAAATTGTAGGACTCGGGGAAAGTAGTGGATGACAATGAGTTCTATAATTGAGAAGTTCTTAGAATGAAAGATGATTTTGAGCTAGAGTTCATCGATTAGGTAGTGTAAAAATACTCACTTGTTGTTGTTTCAACTTGGTGTCTGCTTCAGCAATTTTCTTTTTGTAGTCAAATATTTGCATTTCTCTTACTTTGACATCCTCCATATGCTGCAATACCTTCTGCGTTAGGTCACTCGCCTCATTAATGTAACGATCACGTTCCTTCTCCAATTGGTAAATGATTTTCCGTTGTTTCTGAGCCTCATCTTTGTAATTCTGCAAATAGGAAAATTACATTTTTAATGGCCTGTAAAAGAACAAAGTTTAAGCTTGTCATTAGCTACATAGATCAACCTCGTCCATCTGGAGTAGAGTCATGATTTCAAAATCATGCAGCAGATCATAGCAGCATGTATTTTCTGTCTTTTTCTACCAATGTAATGATTAAACTCAAAAGATATTCCTGTACTCTGGAGCACCAAATAATCAGGGGGTGGTAATAATCGATAGGGATTGTTGAAGTAGATATTTCAAATGAACACATCTAGTCATACACAGTTCGCTTTTATACGATTTTCCTTGCAGTTCTATGCACGGTCTCTATCTGGCTGCACTCTGCAGTAAACTCAGTCTTTGAGAACTGATTTCAGATTCTCAAAATTAAATAATAGGGGGGCTGGGACAAAAATGGGGGGAGGGGTTAAAAAATTTTTTAAATTATTGATTGGGAGGGGAAGATTATATGGTACTATAGAGTACATTTGAAATTTATACATGCCTGTATTTCTTGCTCCAAGTTCTTCTTTGCTTGCTCATGGAGTCTAACCAGGCTCAATTGCTTCTGTGTTGCACCAGCAGCTTTCAATAGATTCTGAATTGAATTAAAAAGACTGTAATGAAATGGTATATCTTGCATAAGCTATTCTCTTACGGACCAATGTGATGGCGGCAACAAATCTCTCAACATTTGATTAAAATTTCAAATATTTTGTGATTTTTGTTGGCAGAAACTTAGTAGCAGCAAAAGCTCAGCCTATTTTTTGTGACAATAAGTATTAATTCTGATGGGATACGCTACCTAAGTCATGCCAACACAATGTACTCTCCAATTTGGAAGTATTTAATACAACAGACCTCCAGACTGAAGAATGGGACCATATACTTGTGAAGTAAAAGGTTAGGGGCATCTTTATAAATACCCTCAACTTTTTACTCCAAAATATATGTTGTCCTTCATTCCACTCCCATCTACCAGAGGCCCCTAGCTACAAACCAGGGGGTAGACCAATCATTTATTTATTGCAAACCCATTAGTTATTAAGATTTAAACTTTCCTCCAACCCCACATTTATTGCCACATCCCTTCCATTCCAGACCTGGTGGTATATTAGCCCATAATATCAGAATACTCCATACTTTATTTAGGATGTCTCTTTCGCGAACCAAGTCATCAACAGCTTTCTTATCCAGCTCTGTCTGCTTTTTGCTAGTTTCAAGCTCTGAAACAAGAAGTTTTGTAAGTTTCAAACTTAAAATGAGAAATGGCATTAGACTTTAATTCTCCTAAGCAAACTGCTACTTCAACTTTTTAATGTAATACCAATTAATTTAATAATGTAATACATGAGGTAAATGTCAAGAATACTATTCACAGAATTCCTAAAGTCACAGTCCTCAAAGATGCCATCAACAATTTTACTATGCATAGGTAGGTATCATGAGGCAGAGAGAATTTAAAAAATATAAGAGGTGAACCTCTTTCTAGTGCACTGATTTGTCCCTTTAATGTCTCTTTTTGATGTTCCACTTCAATCTTTTGATCCTCAACTGCTCTCAACTTCCTTTGAATTGCTTCTCTTTGTCTTGTCAATCTTACACTATCTTGTTTCAAGTTTCCAATATCTTCTTCTCGAACCTATAAATTGATGGAATAGTGTCGTAGAAAATATTTGACCATAAAACATGATGTTTTATTACTTAACACAAAACAGGCCTGCTATCTAGAAAATCACCTCAGCTAATAAGACCTCATTTTAGTTTTTTTAAAAAGTTTCCCAGCCTAACTATTAAGACACCTCTGTATTAAGCACCCAAGAGTAGCACTCTGTAAGAATGATTACATAGATCTTAATGCTAGATAATAAAACAATATATAACATACTTTTAGTTCTGCAGCTTTCTGATTATTTTCCTGAGCTAGCTGCTCAGCTGCAGATAGTTGTGCATCAAAATCTTGTTGCAACTTTGTTAATCTGCTGTTCAAGAGTTCCGTATCTTTTACAGCTCTTTCATTTAAAACCTGGAATACAGAATATACTTTAAGTCAACACTTCCCCTGCAAATACATCAAATATGAATCACTGACACACATAAGAAATTTGGGAATAATTTCTCATAATTTACCCGTTGTTCTTTAAGTTGGTATTCAAGTCTTTGGTTTTCCTCTTGTGCTTTTTGGGACTGATTCTGCTTAGCCTTCAGTTCTGTTTGCTTTGCTTCAACTTCACTTTTGAATTGCTTTAATTCTTTCTCAAGCTTTTCCTTCTTTCGCATTTCTCTTTGTGCTTCATTATTTTTAACTTGTATATCTTCTTTGAGCTAGGAATAACAAATATTTACAAATAAATAGTACTATTGTGCTTTTCCAGAAGGTCAATAATTTTTTAATGGTAGCTTTTGTATCTAGCATCAACAAAAATAAACTCAAAAAACTAAAAGTCTTTCAAGCTGGTCTACTAACTCACACAAAAACATAAAATAAGCAGAGTATGTTAGACCTGAGAATAAAAAATAGACATAGCTTCTTGATAAGCATGCTTCTAAATTATAAGTGGGTGCTTAGTACCTCTGATATTTTCATTTCAGCTTCTGTAATATGTCCTTCATAAGTTTGTAACTTTGTAGATGTACTTTGAAGTTCTTCCCTTAGCTGTAACAAGCAACAATGAACATATTTATTAAAACAATATCAATTTCAACTCACTAGACATGACCTGGAGTGGATTAATAGGAAATTGAAATGGTTGACGATCAAAGTATCTATTGTAGATGACAATAATAAAACTATGAATGGCAATGATATGGATAATGAAAATGATGATTCTCAAAAGTCAAAATACAACTTACATTGACTATTTCAGCCAACTTCTCATCCCTTTCCTTAGTGAGTTCATCCTTTATCCTTAATAACTCTTGGACACTGAAATGTATAGATCTTTTTATTACAACAAAAGTAAATAGCAATCATATTTGAAAATTAATATGATGAACAAATTTCCAACTTGATCAAATATCACAAACTGGAAATAGTTATTCAACATTCCATGCTATATTCTATTTATAACAATTAAATACCTGTGATCTTGTCCCATTGTCAGTCCAGCTCCTTGTTCAACTAGCTTACTTAGATTTGCAATCTCAAGTTTTAATGATTGGATAGTTTCTCTGGCTCTTGTTTCTTTTTCATGTGCCCCATCCACCATCTTCCAGGCCTTCTCTATTTCCTAAAAGAGAGGACACTAACATTTACACCAAATGCAAAATGACAACATTTTTAAATGCTCAAAATGTTTACATCATATTTCTTTGAGATAGTAAAGTCTTGAAATAGATANATACACATTTCAAAACAAGAAGTGAAATCTCAGAGAGTGAATGCTGCTGATTTTCTGTGCTGCAGTGAAATTCCTTTTCATCTTCTCAAAACACATTTAGTGAATCTGTCCACTTTTTCTGAAGACATTCTCTTTGCATCTTATGGGAACTAAACAAATAAAGTTGATTTCCT
>OLMO02000297.1:13864354-13874718 GCA_900291935.2 Cassiopea xamachana
TCTCTCTCCTCGATTAGTTTATCTATCTAGAGGGCTCCTTCTTAAAGTAGTTCCCTACATGCCAATTGTTTATTTAGTTATTTTGTTCTATTTTGTTCTGTATTTGATTAATTTCTTGCTGTATTTGTAGTAATTTGTTTCTGTAATTGTATTATCTTTGTGTTGTATGTAGTGGAATTGCAATTATATGAACTGAACTGAACTGAACTGAATACCTATACATGACTTAAGAATAAGCGCAAATATTTGGTCGTTTCATTAAGGGTAGTTTGCCCCCCTCCCCTGGAAAAATGCACAGTTCCCGCCACTATGCAAGTGCCGTTGCAACAGGAATCACACCATAAACATATCATAGATGCCACATTTATAAGAATATTTTCACCCCGACCACGTTCGTTCCGCACATCGTTTTTACGTGACTAACCAGACACTCTTATAAATTATTTGAAAATACCAAAATTGAGGATACTGTTGTTACACTTGTATGTTGATTATTTTTGAGTGATTATTTTTGAACTTCCCACATTCCTAAGGGTGTTTTTTCTACTTCCTTATTCAACTTGACTTATTAGGTAGAAGTATTGCTTATTTAATTTCCCACTCTCTCGCTTTCTTCTGTTGTTCTTTGCCTGCAATCAAATTTAATTGGTGGTTTAGTTTATTACAGTTGCTCTGAAAACGATAGCTAATTTCAGTCAGCAAGTATTGCAGCCCTAATTTACAGGCCATAAAACCCAACTGGTAAATGAATCGTAAAGCTAATTATTCATACCATCAAAGGAAGGATATTGGTTTTATAACTTTTTCATTGTAAACACGAAGATAAAACGCAGTATAGCGGGTTATTATCATGTTTGTCTACATTCATATTTTATGCTGAGCGTTCTATTATCTCGCTAATTTAGCTGAAAGGCTTGGCGATCCAGACGGACAAGATGAGGTATGCATTGATTTTTTTGAAGTTTTGTGGATATTTTATCTATCTCATCTGTTGCAATTTCGAACGGGCTCCAACCAGACACATATCTCTCTAGTCCATCTTTCATTCATTCATGCTAAAAACTTTTGTGATACGTCGACAAAGCAGGTTTTAAGGAAGCACAACCATTGGCATAATCCCAGGGTTAGCATTAGCTGAAAGTGTAGTCTCTTAAGTATCTAAAATTTTGCAAAGAAGTCGTAGGATTCTTTGCTGTTTAACTTAAAGTACCCAAAAGGATCATGCAAAAAGCTATGCTTACAATTAAACTACTTTCTCTCTATATGAAATATATACTACTTAGTTTCTTGGCAGTCCCACCACAATTTTCCTATTTTAAGTAATTTTGCAGAGCAAATTGAAGGTTAATGTTTTGAAGCTTAGAGCTGTGTTGATCATGATTGAAGTCTACGAAATTACCATGGAGCTGGCGAAGTATATGAGCGAAGATGTTAGGATTCCGTTTGCCAATAAGAAAAATAATATTGTGTTTTTATGCAACTCGAGAGTACATCAAAGAGCAAGCTAAATTGGATGCAGCTTTATTTTCACAGCTAGAATGTAGCAGCGAACAGCTTATGATGGCCTATTTTGCATTTAATTTCTTTCCAAAGGGAGATGAAATTTACGACACTCCTGACGATGCCAAAGAACAACTCGCAGCAATGAATTCAGCACAGGATCTGCAGCATTTTAGCAACCATTCAAATGGTATGTAGCTCACGTTTTGAGTAGAAATCTGTGTTGTTTTACACTAGGTAGTTATGGAGTAGAAGTTAATGCAGAAGAGATAATGATAAAACCATATAGTGCTTCTGACAGTTCTCAGTTAGTTTTTATGTTCTATTTCCATCTTGTTAATATCTTGATTTGACATCCAATTGTATAGATATGTTTAATTTGCTTTAGTTCTGTAAACAAGTTTTTTATTTTCAAACATAACACAGAGTCTTTTGTATTACAATTGGACTTGGCTCTGATCCCAGATTTTATGTCACACGATACTCAGGACTTCTTTAGCAAGCTACTGTTTTCTTTGTTGATTATGAATTCGTAGGTTATCAAGTTGGAGCAAGTGATCAGGTAGACGAAAGTTCAGAAAGAGCATCTATTGCCAATGCTCGTGCCTTCTTTGCCAATAAAGTGAACTCATCTGGGCCGCACCCTGGTGTCCCTGTAAACCGAAATACTAAGCCAGCAATCGCTCAGAGGTGGCCTCCCCTGAAAACGGAAGAAATGGACGTCGAGGCAGAGAAGCCTAGATCTGCATCACCATGCAACGAAAAACATCGTGCTATATTAAATAAATTGTCAAGAGTAATTGGGGATGGTAAGTCTTGGGAAAAAAACAATAATGCGTCTGGAAATGAAGTAGATCAAATAACCTCTAATGCAAGCAATAGCACTGTAAATGCTCACCCAAGAATAATCAATCGTTCAGACAGACCAAATTTCAAAGACTCTCAGAGCAGAATGCAGTCAGTAATGAAACCCCCAAGAGATATTCCTAGCGGAAAGTATCCGACTGCAGCTTATGAAGCTCAACGAAGTGAAAATATTCCCCAACCACCTTATCCTCGTGGGATGAATAGTACCTCAGAAATTGAGGATGAAGAAAAACAATGTATAGAACCATTGAATAATTCGACAGCCGTAAGTACACCATCATTTCAAAGTCACTCGCAGATGTCAAAGCAGGAAGGCCGAGCAAGTTTATCAAATATGCCTAAACCTGTCCCTGAAAGACAGCCAAATAGAACTATGAATTATGCAGATATTATCATAGACCCTGTGCCACGTGCTCAAAGGCTTCCAAAAAACAATGCAACGTCATTTAGTGCTCCGAGAAATCCTTCTATGCAACACCATCATGATAGTACACCAGAACCCTTCTCAGAAGAGAACTATGAAGTCACAGGGCCTGGAGGAGAAGCTCCAGCCCTTCCATCAGGGAGACCAAACATGGGCAAATCTGGCATTTACCCTGCGCCACAGTCAGGCAGACAAGAATTCCCTCCTTCGAATAAGCCCAGAGCAGTTGTTCCCCCTCAAGAGAATTATAAAGTTCCAGTCTCTGAAAACCCACCAGCGCTTCCACCAGGCAGGCCAGGCAGAAGGGACCCTCCACCTGGTCACTTACCAAGTAGGCTGGTATCTGCACCTGCAAGAGGCACTCAAGCACAAGATCCTTCTCAAGAGAATTACGAAGTTCCCGACTCCAACAATGCACCAGTGCTTCCACCAGGCAGACCGGATAGAAGGAGCTTTGGAATTTCTTCTGATCGGCCACCAAGAAGAGAGGGACACCACCCTCCAGTTGCTACTCAACCACAAGCGGTTATTCAAGAGAACTACGAAGTTCTCGGCTCTAGCAATGTACCAACACTTCCACCAAACAGACCGGATAGAAGGGACCCTGGACTTCCTTCTGGTCAGCCGCAGGATGTTTCTCAAGAGAATTACGAGGTTCCAGGCTCTGGAAGTACACCAGGGCTTCCACCAGGCAGACCCAATAAAACGGACAATCGCATTCCACTTAGTCAATCATCAAGTGGAAGAGGATTCCCGTCTCAGAACATCGCTCATGTACAGGACTCGCTGCAAGAGAACTATGAAGTTCCAGGCTCTGGAAGTGCACCACAGCTTCCACCAGGCAGACCAGATAGAACTGGCCATCGCATTCCCCCTGGTCAACATTCTGGTGGAAAGGGATTCCCCCTTCAAAGTAACACTCAACCACAGGATTTATCTCAAGAGAATTATGAAGTTCCAGACTCTGGAAGTGCACCACAGCTTCCACCAGGCAGACCAGATAGAACTGGCCATCGTATCCCCCCTGGTCAGCTGTCAGGTGGAAAGGGATTTCCCCCTCAAACTCAATCACAGGATCTTTCACAAGAGAATTATGAAGTTCCAGACTCTGGAAGTACACCACAGCTTCCACCAGGCAGACCAGATAGAACTGGCCATCGTATTCCCCCTGGTCAACTGTCAGGTGGAAAGGGATTTCCCCCTCAAAGTAACACTCAACCACAAGATCTTTCTCAAGAGAATTATGAAGTTCCAGACTCTGGAAGTGCACCACAGCTTCCACAAGGCAGACCAGATAGAACTGGCCATCGCATTCCTCCTGGTCAACTGTCAGGTGGAAAGGGATTCCCCCCTCAAAGTAACACTCAACCACAGGATTTATCTCAAGAGAATTATGAAGTTCCAGACTCCGGAAGTGCACCGCAGCTTCCACCAGGCAGACCAGATAGAACTGGCCGTCATATCCCCCCTGGTCAACTGTCAGGTGGAAAGGGATTCCCTCCTCAAAGTAATACTCAACCACAGGATCTTTCACAAGAGAATTATGAAGTTCCAGACTCCGTAAGTGCACCACAGCTTCCACAAGGCAGACCAGATAGAACTGGCCATCGCATTCCTCCTGGTCAACTGTCAGGTGGAAAGGGATTCCCCCCTCAAAGTAACACTCAACCACAGGATCTTTCACAAGAGAATTATGAAGTTCCAGACTCCGTAAGTGCACCACAGCTTCCACCAGGCAGACCAGATAGAACTGGCCATCGCATTCCCCCAGGTCAACTGTCAGGTGGAAAGGGATTTCCCCCTCAAAGTAACACTCAACCACAGGATCTTTCACAAGAGAATTATGAAGTTCCAGACGCTGGCAACGCAGCAGGGATTCCACCAGACAGACCAAGTAGAGGGGGCCCTGGTATTACATTCCCCCCTCAAAGTAATACTCAACCACAGGATCTTTCTCAAGACAATTATGAAGTTGCGGATGCTGTAAACAACGTACCTAACCTTCCACCAGGCAGACCAAGTAGAGGGGGCACTGGTATGCCCAGTGAGAGGAAATCAAGCGTGAAGGGATTTTCCCCTCAAAATAACACTGAAACACAGGACCCTTCTGAAGAAAATTATGAAGTCCCGGACTCTGGTAATGCACCAGCAGTTCCACCGGACAGAGCTACTAAAGGACTTCTTAGTGCCCCAGGAAGTAAAAATCCGGCTGTTCCTACGAAGCCTAAGGGTAAGTCGTTCAGAAATTTCTTTCATTCTTCAAAAAAACAACCTCAGCCTAAGCCGTCGAAACCCGTTAAGGAGAAGCAAGATGTACAACAGCCGCAAAATACCAGCAGTAGCTCAGGATGCTCTGAAATTGAACAGGAAAATTATGAAGTCATGGACGGTGAAAATGCTACTGAGCCTCAAGAGAATTATGAGATTGTTGATCAAAGTACGTGTTTTATTCTTCTTTATACTCTATCGTTTTATTTCATATTCTGCATTTGTTAATATTAATATCATTGTGATGGGAGTGACCAGTGTCTGCTTTTCAAAAAAAAGCAGTGGGGTAGAGGTGTTGAATTTGCCGAGTATTTTAGAAGTAGCAAACTATTTATCGACTACGTGTGTTTTTTTATAAGAAAACAAGTTTACGAGAAAAGTTAGACTCAGGTAAAAAGGTGGTCGTCTTATTAGAAAAACGTATCTTTAGCTTTTAATCCATTACTTTTTCCGAGAACTTGCGAATCCGATGGCTCCTGGGGGGCACTTTCCCCCTCCCCCCTTGGTAACTTCCACTGGGATGAATACTGCGTTGCTACGAGCATTTTGACTCTCTCTTTGGATGAATTTTTATTTGGTATGATTTCAAATCTACTCACTGCATCTTGATGCTGTGTATGAGTTCGAAGCTTGGCATATTTCTTGCATTTTTCAGCAATTGACTGCATTTTCTCAGATCTTTGATGTTTAATTTTGTAAAGTGTTCTAAATAGTTGGTTTAGATTAGTATTAAGTTACTATTGTAAAAACCAACTTTAAATATGGATGTATGAAAATATGGAATGAAATATAAGAGATTGTACCGTTTTCGTTCCTAGCAACTTCGGATAAGGCTCACAGTGGAAGGTAATTATGCAATGCCTTTTTATTCTTTTTCTATGCCATGAATTGATGTTATGCGAGAAAGTTTAGCTGCAATTTATTTAACTACTACATTACCGGCTATTTTCGTCTTGCTAGAAGGAATCTCTAATTTTGCTTGATTAGGCGAGCGAGCCTCCCAACGATCTTAATTCATCTTGCCACGTCTGATAAAGCCTTACTTCATCTTCCACACAGGGCCTAATTTAGAGTGGTCCGTGCCACACTTCGTGGTCTAGGATATCTTGAGTGTGGTCATGGAAATTTTAAAAAGTAGTAAACTTTCTCATTTTCACATGCTTCTTATTTCGCACAAGTCTTTTGGCGTCTTGGTGTGTATATGTTCTCTTTAAGTCTCGAGAAGATTACGTGTTTCGATGTGGCATTAAACTTTAAAATGATGCGCATGAAATTTTGGACTATGTGAAGGGCGTGGTCCCAAAAAAAGCTGAAGTAAGGTGTGGTCAAGCTCTATCATGGCATAAGGTGGTTCTGGAAAAATTTCTTCAAATAGGCCTGCTTCCACATCTGACAAAATCTTGACTCATCTTACCACGTCTGATGAAATCTTAATTATCTTTACATATCTGATGAAATCTTAATTCATCTTGCCACATCAGATGAAATCTTAATTCATATTGCCACTTTTGATGAAATCTCAATTCATCTTGGCACATCTGATGAAATTTTAATTCATCTTATCACATCTGTTGAAATCTTAAATCATCTTGCAACATCTGATAAAATCTTGGTTTCTCTTGCCACAACTGATGAAATCTTAATTCATCTTGTCACATCAAATGAAATATTAATTCATCTTGCCACAACTGATAAAATCTTGATTCATCTTGCCACATATGGCTAGATTATTTTGTTGAAATGAGATAGTCTTTATTTCCTCTGTGTGTCTAATGGTCTAATGGATTGTGCTGTTTAAAGTTGCTTTGTTTACATTGTAGTCAGCAATTTAAGAATTTCGCTTTTATTGAATGCTCATTTTCTACATTTTAGATGCCCACCCGAAGGTCAAGAGCACCGTGGAGGGATTGGAAAACCAAAAAGAACTTTTTCACCAGAGGACCAGGTATGTGCATATCCTAAATTAATTTTCTTTTTTTCCCTTTCTGAATTAATTTGTAAATATGCTAATATGATAGTAGTAGAAGTTTTAATTAAGTTGATGCTATATATGATGATAAAATCTGTGTGGAAAATATTGGAAAGTTTATTTTAGTGCCTGCTCATATGGAGAAAGCTTCCCCGGCATTTTCCCGTTGAAGAGGGAATCTCGATTGGCCGAGATATCACCTCATATATCTAAAGCACATATCATAAAGGCTCTCACATGAGAAAATTTTTTCCCGGCTGGCCAAGATCTCGGCCGAATGCTACCGGGATCTCGTCTTGCCGAGGAAACATTTTACCATGTGAGCACATTTCCTCGGCAAAGCGAGAAAATGGTCTTTGTTTACACAGGTCACGTGGTCATAGTTTCCCCGGCAAAGCGGGAAAACGTCTCAGTATATAGTAGGTTACACTTTATTTTCCCGGCTCACTGAGATTCTCTCTTTGGGGGGGGGGGGNNGGGGGGGGGGGGGAATGCCGGGGAAATTTTCTACATATGAGCTGGCCCTTTGTACTGCGTATGGTCCTCTGCTATGGAGAAATGTACTTTTATTTGGGAAATTGTGTCGAACAGCTGTCTGACAACTGTTTAATGTAAAAGTTTGCTCTTCTTTAAAAATGAAACAAATTCGAATATCCTACTCTATTGCCCCTAATAGATGTGATGATAGTGTAGTGTTGATTTTTACGATCATCATGATTTTCATGTTGATGCTGATGATTTCCATTGAGTAAGTGTTGATGATCGATCGATCTACTGCTGTTCATAGATGCTAAATCAAGTTTTGGTTGGATTGACAAACCCTCAGAAAGCAGAACGACAACAACAACAGGTGAACTTTTCATATTGTACACGATTAGATGCGCAATTCGCTAACATGAAGTCCAATGTAAGATGTTGATCAACAGTCAATTTGTGCAGAGGGAGGATACATTAAAGTTGGTGTTGATGGTGTTTGTTTACACAACTAAGGAGCCCTAAAGCTTAGCACATCAGTAAAGTTAATTTGGAGTATTCAGCTCTTTCGTACAGCTAAATCCTTAGTAATTAATAGTCCGTCAGTTCACTTACACAAATATTTTTATATCCTTCCTTTACTTTTCGTTTGAGTTGGAAGTTTCAAAGCTGCATTTAACTGTCACCTAGACTGAAGATGCTCTGCGTTTAGGGGGCTCAAAGGGATCATCAACAACTATGGGGGGCTCCTTACTCTAACAGAAACTGTTTTGTATCTTGGCGGCTGCTCTAGATTTGCCATCATTCGGATTTTTATCTCCTTACCACACTAATTGCACCTACAATTTCAAGCAGTTTTTCTACTAAAGTATATTGTATTTTCCGCATTTTTTGTTAGATACTTTTCAATCAGACGCCTACCATTTCTATATAACAAATGCAGGCATTCAGCAAGACGTGCGCAATTGCGTGCAAGTGCGCAGGCACGCGCACAACACGTCCCTTGCGCTCTGTAGGTCGCGCACGTAGATCTATCAATTTCATTGCTAGCGAACGATGAAGTTGATAGATTATACATCAGGACTTTTTCAAAATAGAAACTTAGGGGGGCAAATACCTCCTAATTCTCAACATTACCCCCAGTTAATTCCGTTAATTGACGAATATAGTATTTGAGAATACACCGCGCGCAAACTAATCTACGCGCGTGAATATTCATATATATATTATATATTCATATATTTTCATATATTTTATATTTTATACACAAAACCCTTCAGCATAATTACAGAAAAAAGAACAATCTACGAACTAAGTTATCTATAACGAAAAGTAGCTATGAAATTGGATAATAAAAACAAAACCTATTTAGCGTGGAGCTGTTCTTCCAGGGGGTTGTGTTTAGTTATGTCTTGCTCTTCATATAAACTTTCAGTTGCCTTTTGAAAGTATTTATTGTTGGCAACTCACGTATGTCTCTAGGCGTATTATTCCACTCCTTAAGAGCTGAGTAATGAAAGCTTTTTTATAGCGTTCAGTCCTATGTTTAGGGATTTGGAGATTTTGCGTCGCGCGTCTGATTTACTCATTTAATTGCCTGCGTATCTCTTCTTCATGTATTAATTACAATGTGCAGCACCAAGGAGAGGAGGTAATTTCCTTTATGAAGCTTCGAGTTCCTCGTTTGTCGGAGGGTCCCTGAAACCTCTCGGTATCAGTTATGATATGCCACTTCCTTGTGTTGCTGTGCTCCTTTTATCAAACATATAGATCGTTCTAAGCATGCAGCTCACAAAGGGTTAACAAATTATCATTATTGAGTTCTTTAGTGTGAAGTCACGAAAATTCTATTTTTAAAATGTTTTAATTTTAGCTTTAAATTCTGAAAAGCACATAGAAAAAGCAACTATTGACAAATTTCAACTCAATCTAAAATATGATGACCGAGATTAAGTTAATTGAATGCTGATATGGTTCCATTCAAATCACTGTATTTTGAGTCTGATTCAAAACGTTTAGAACCAGGAGAAAAATACACAGTTTTATATGGCAAGTTTTCTGTCTTCAAATTGTCGTATTTCAGTCCATTTTACTATATTCATCTAAAATTGTCAACACTTGCCTATTTTGAGGTGCGTTTTCACTCCATGTTGTCAAAATATGAAAATTCTGAAAATAGATTTTGTGGCGTCCTCACTAATGAATTCCATTGACAATTTTTATGTTTTTTGCATCGTGAATATTATTGGCAGTCTTCCTTAACTTATATTATTTCTCGTAGCCATTATCCAGAAAAGAAAGACCCCCGTAAGTAATTTGCTATAGCACCAACTATGGAATTGGCCTATGTTAAGTTTCTTTTGACACTGCTATTGTTTTTAACGAGGGCATTAGCACCGCACGTATAAAATTAGTTTAGAACCGCTGAACGTGGGTCTCAGAAAGATAGCGCTTCTCAGTCTTACTGAAAGATGCTAGGCCTACTCAAGGAAATGCGCTTTCTTATAAACAAGTGATATGATTGATATATGTGTGTATATATATATATATATATATATATATATATATATTATAGATATATATGTATATTTATATATTTATATATATTCATATTTTGCCAATTAGATTCTCAAGAAAAATTCAAAACTCTCAAAACGTCTCGCCGTAGCTTCATAAAACTGATCAAGCTACGGTGAGACGTGTTAAGAGTTTGGATTTTTCTTGAAATCCTATTTATTAATTTTCAAATTTCTAAGGTGGTGAAGCTTATGATTGTGTGTGTGTATATATGTATATATATATATATATATATATATATATATAATAAAATATATATATATAATGTATGTATATATATATATA
>OLMO02000297.1:13882186-13897418 GCA_900291935.2 Cassiopea xamachana
CATTTCTATTTGAATGCGTTGTGAAATCCACTTTCGTCTTGTGGAACACATTAGCTTGTCACTCGATTTAAACTCCTATTGGTACGCTAGTTGCAGAAGATAGAGTTAGTATCCATGGAAATTATTAGAAATTTTGGTGCGAATCTAGCAATCTGCCGCAAAAGTGAATGGCCGACTTGAGCATCTTAAGCCCATTTAGGCCCGCCATAACTTTCCTTGAGCGGAAGCCATGAGCGAGCCTCGTTTTGCATATTTCCCTCCTGTTAGTGTCCGTGGAAATTACTTATATCGGAAAGTGAGAGTTGTAGAGGTTGCTGAATTGAAGCTCGTGCTGGTATGAATTGCCAACAGTTGACTCCTGTTTATTGGAGAACTGTAATCGAAGTTTTTATATGCCAAAATGGAGAAGCACCACGAATTTTTAATGAGTATTTCAAAATAATTCAACATAAAAAAGATACTCGTGGAAACAACAGTAGTCTTCTGCTTCCAAAGGCTCGCACTGAAGCTGGTCGCAATTGATTTCTCTTTCAAGGATCAAAACTATTTAACAAGCTGCCAAATGTATTAAATAGAGAGAATTCTTTGGTGATATTTAAAGGACAATGTAGTGAACTTGATTGGGATGTTTAAACTTTCATTTTTACTTCTTCAGCCCGTAATTATACATACTTCTTTTTCTAAGTAGTGTAGTTTTAACAGGACCGTCATTGAAATCGGCTTTTTAGCCGACTAAGTTATCCTGTATAAATATAGATTATTATAAGTATTATTAACTGAGGTGTAGATAACCGTGCATTTATGTACCCCTCTCATGAGAAAGAGCACCACGTCCTGGTTTTCAACTTCAGGACCCCCTCTCCTTTGATCCGGAAGTTGGTACAATATTTTCTTGATTTGCATCCGACAAATGCGAATCCAGCACAATTTCAGATTAGTATACCAGTTGCACAACGTCTCTGCTGTTGTACTCATTGGCGAGTTAGTAGATATTTTTTTGCAGAGTTCTAGCTGTAATTGTATGATATTTATCATCCAGCGTTGGGTAACTATTTTTTACTGTCTCATTCCAAGGGAATTTAAGCTTTGGAAGTTTATTAAGTGTCTTGGTATTGTAGTTTGATAGTTTTATGGATTTTAATTTCACCGTTTTGTATTATATTTGTAGTACTCTTTGAATATGTCCACAGTATTCTAATTTGTTTCTCTGATTATGCTTCTCTGGCGAACACATCCCTTGTAGAGCATTTACGTTTGAGAGTTGTATGTATTCTTTAGTTTGAAAGATGAGAAAAAGGGCAGTAGAACGTGAGAAAAGCTAGGATGAATATAGGAAAATTAAAGCGTAACTGCTAATGAATATTAGTGAATTTTTAATGTCGTATTTTGAACAAATAATTCAAACACTATTCAAGAAAACCGTTATTTTGCCTGAGCCTCAATTTTCTTAACTTTCCTGAAATTGAGCCTGAGGTCTTCTTAACGTTTTCTTAACTTTTGCTGAAATAAACTGGCTAAAATGGTTTACACTTTCGTTATTAATATTGTATGCTTGAATTTGAATTCCATCTTTAACATTTTGAATGTAATTACGACGAAATATCGATTTTTGGCCAATAAAAACACTTAAATTGTGAAAATTGAGCCTCGTGATTTTCTTAAGATTTTCGTAAGGTTTTGACCATTCGAGCCTTATTTTCTTAAAAACTTTTTCTTATAAAAAACGTATCTTGGACACCTTGTGTTCAGTAGAGCGTGCCATGGAAGGTAGTGCCCTTAGCACAGAGTCGTAAACAATTAACTGATCATTCACAAAGGTTCATGGCAGCTATCAGCCAAGAGTTACAGAAATGCTGTGAGTGAGAGAGCAACTTCGACGTCAATGAAGCATACAGCTTTTCAATGCCATGCAATGGTGAAGGATGTACCCTGGGGATGAATGAAGGCGAACACTAGTTACATCTAACAGAAGCAGAATCCCTTCTAGTAACGCCATCGTTGCTAGAACAGAAACTTCAAAAATTAAATACAGACGCGGTTTCTTTAGAGAATTATTCGATTCAAGTCCATCTTTAGTTAGATTCTATGCAAAACTTTATCTTAGCATCATAACTGTCTAGCTCTTCCTTCAACCCAGCCTCGCCTGACGTGTACACATCTTTGAAATCTGTACAGTATGAATCTGTCTTTTCACAGGCATCCTGCCATTTCGTTGTCAGCGGGGTTGGTTGTAAGCAGTTCGTTTCAGGTTCATTTCGTATTTCAAATGGAATGTAACTCGCTGATTGAATCTTCTTCCTGTGAACAAAGCTAGACACTATGAGTCTTGTTTTACTTGAAGATAGTTAAATAGTTGTATTTGTAAAAATTATCAATTAAAGGAAGAAACTTCTTCACAGCGCTTTTTAACTGGTTCAAAGATTGAATAGTTAACTAATATTTGGTAATTCATTGAAGAACCCAACTTATACCACCACCAACAGGCCTGTGGACAAAACTAGATGCTGTTTTTCTCGTTTTACTGACAGATTGAAGCTTACCCGTAATATTTCTAAACAATAACATTTAAGGAAAAGTGTCTTTATTGCTTTTTCGCTGGATTAAAGACGGTATAGTCATTGGATTTGTGGTTTATTCCTTGAAGATGGAACCTCATTTGTACAACCACAAGAGGCCGCTAAAAATAACTGTTTTGATAAAGTGGTACTATAAAGAGGGAGGATATCATACTGGAGTTGAGAGGATAAAAGTTAAACACAGTTTCCTAGCCACAGATTCTTGTTAGCTTCAACAAATATTTGCAAATTATGCTACAGTTTCAAAGATATATTAAATCGCCAGTTCACAGGCAAAGTGAAATAGAACACCAGCATGTTCAGGCAAAAGTTGGTGCGCAGAAAATGCAATAACTGTTGAAAAGCTATAAATCGAGACCCTCGAATCGTACCTTTCGCTTTCGGATTTGTGAGATAAGAGCAATATTTAATGCTTCTTAAACGACGATCCCGACAAACAGACGAGAGTCTGAAGTTAAAAAGAAGCAGAAAGCAAAAAGAAAGTAGAAAGAAAAAATCCCAGCGAATTTGACAAGGAAAAGTTCCTTTGTATAATCAAGAAGGTGACTTTGATTCTACTACAATTTTGCCACGTACAAGTGGCGGCATTACCGGCGTGAAATAACTAAGAGTGTTAATGTGCAGGGTCGTAAAATGGGGCCGTTAACCGTACTGTAAATCCTTGAGTAAGCCCTAGGGGGCTCATTTGCAAAAACCAAATGCTGGGGCGGGGCTTACTTGATGGGGGGGGGTTCAAAGGTTGTCATAAGAAAAGACATATTTTCTCAATCAACTAAATTAGAAAATTACAAAATAGCTATTTCGCAAACTAAATTTATTAGCCAATAACATTACATCCTTTGACTGGAGATAAAAGTTATCTCCAGTCAAAGGATATGTTATGTTTGTGGGTTCTTGCAGTAAAGAAATAGAAATAACAACGATTAACAACAAAAAGTTCGCGAATCTTCTTCAATTGATGACTTTAACTATGTGTCAACTTACGAATCCCTACTGCGACAACGGCAACATCAACACATAGAACAGCAGCTTAAGCTCAAGCTCACGACAACTTAAACTAACGTACGGCTTACGCTATCAACTTCTACTTGCGACTTCTACTGACGACTGAACTACACAATACGGCGTTGGTACTTTATGGCAGACCCATGACACAGCAAAAAGAAAGGGTTATTACGTAAGGGTGATTACAACATAAGATGGCAACTGATGGGTAATGGCATGGAAACAGATTACTCACAAACAATGACTGGACGGATAAAAATGAAAACTACCTCATAGACACGGAACAGTAAACCTATTGTGTAACAGAAGTAATACTGTATAGCAATTGTCCTGTGGGAGCTTTCTTGAGATAAGATATTATTCTGCTAGTATGCTTCCCTTGAATAAGGCCCCGTGGGAGCTTATTCGACGGGGGGCTTATTTCCAAAATTATTTCTTAGGCTGGGGCTTATTCAAGGACTTAAAGTATTAGCGAGAGGCAAGATTAACGGGGTGTTTGTAAGACTATGTATGGCCGTTGCTACTGGCCAAACACATAAGTGGCCGTATTAACGAAGTGGCCGTATTTCGAAGTGGCCGTATTAACGATGTGGCCGTATTAACGATGTGGCCGTATTAACGAAGTGACCTTAAGGTGGGACCCACTGAGAAATTCTTCACCTTGACTCGTCCTTCAAATCAGGAACACATTTAATGTGCCTTTGGATCTACAGGGGAGCAGAGTGGAAGCAAGGCAGAATTTCCCGATTTCTCAGCCTGATAGGATCCCCAAAAAGCTGTGAGGCTGTATGATTTGTGCCTTTCATAGTTTATGTTGAACCAGGAGCCCCCGCTATGTAATTTCCGACTATTAGGAAAGGCGATCTTAGCAGAATAGAGCTATCAAATCAGAATAACTTTAGAAATTACGGAAATAGGGGGCGCAGTTTCAATATATTGAAATACCCATCAAATTTATGAAGTGCATGACTTATTGGGTGAAATACAAAGCAAATGCTCTCAGTACCAAATATCTCTTCATTTTGAACATTTTGAATTCAGCTACCAAACTCAAGACGTATTTTTGCAGCGATAGACACAAACATAGGAAGCGGGGGGCAGGGGGCAGGGGGGCTGCAGTCCCCCAAGTTGGGCAGAAGTCCGTTTCATTCGGGAAAATTTTCTGAAAGAACAATAGGAATTTCGGCCAACTTTTCTGCCTGCTCTATTTGATATTTCAGGCAGAAAATATTGCCTAAATTTGACGTGCTCCAACGCCCATGGCGATAGAAATACTTGATGCTGAAAATTTGTTGTTTCTTGTTTCTTTTCACCAACATTGATTGTAGGCTGGAATGAGAGGCAACGCAATGACTTAGCATACCTAGTAACTCTGCCACTAACAATGCAAGGGTAAAGCCATAGGGAGTGCGGGGGGAGCTTGTCGGGAAACTGAATATATGGAATATATGGATGAGTGGAAGAGAGAAGAAATAATTGTACCTACTTTGTAACACTGATTCGAAATATATATCCAAACTGAGTGGCACTAAATACTTCTTTCATTTTTTTAATGTATTCTGCTACATCTGCATAGGTTATTGAGCTCTCACTCACGACTTTGTGAGCAACTGTGACTCCATTTCTTCTAAACAAAAAGTTACCAAGGCTATAGACTGTGAATGCATTCACTCCAGTGCATTCATGTCCCTGAAAATTATGAGTGAAGATTTTTAATCATGCAATCAATGGCCTATGATTGTAATCATATAATCAAATATACATTCGTCTTTCTATTTATTTATTTGCTATCATGTTTACTCACTCATTCATTCTTTCACCTATGTCTTTGTTACTAGTAGCTGATAATTCATGGTCTCCACGTTTTGAAGAAAGTAAGAACATCAAATCTACTAACATAAATGGAACATAACTTACTCATATACTGGGCATAGCATATGCTGCAGAAGTTATTGAACAGATACTGCCTTACCTGAATCACATGAGGATGCGTTCCAATTATGATATTTGCTCCAAATATACTCAACGCTTGAGCTATCTCTCTGATTCCTAAAGGTGGTAACAATGAAAGCTCTCTGCTCCAGTGCATCAGCACTACAACAATATCGACTCTTCGTTTCAGATTTGTGATATCTTCCTTTGCAATATTTTTAGAAAATGCACTAGGCCCTAACTCAAACAGATATGAAGAATTTTTATGATCAACATCACTCTCGAATAGCTCACAACCTTCTTTATTAAAGCAATAAGACAAGAATCCTATCTTGATTCCGTTAATGTTCTTGACGAGTGCCTTCTGATTCCTTTCTGATTGCTCTCGTATACCTACGTACTCAATGCCGGCTCTATGGAGGGCATCCAACGTGCTCTTAACTCCATTTGTCCCATAATCTAAGAGATGATTATTGGCTACCTGCATGATGTTGAACCCCGCACTTTTTAGTCCAAGAATCGCTCTAGTGGATCCAAAGTGATGGACGAGTTTACCTAAGACGGCTTCCTTCTCAGTAAATGGAGGATTTAACAGTGTAGATTCTAGATTTCCGATGCGTAGATCAGCATCCATCAACAAATGCTTTATTTTATTAAAAAGTGCACTGTAGTCACAGCTTTTTTGCTTCTCTGCAAAATATCTAACAAATCCATCAAAAGAAATGTCTCCAACAAATATCATAGTAGCAGAAGAGGTCTGGTTAACTTCTCTTGTGGAATGCCAATAGCTGCCAATGGTAAGATGGTTCAAGAAGGCTGCGAGAGCCAGTTTCATGTGAAGAGTATTTGCAATGTCCTCTATTCTAAACAACATCGTTGAAGACTTAATACTTAGAGAATAAATAATTGACAGTATGTATGAAGTTTCGAGCGAGCAGGCAACGCTTCAAACAAAGTGCGTGCCATTTATGGTGTCAAATAATGTGCTTGAAAGGAGATCGATGTTAAGATACCAGTCAATGTCAAGCTAGAAAAGTCATCGTTGCTTTCTTAGACACCATGTTGTGCTTCAGACCGTGTGATAGAAACCAATGATCATTAGCTACGAGTCATAAACAATAACCACTTACACAATGCTTTGCTAGAAGTTGTTTGTTGCATTTAATTCGATGAGCTACCAGACAGGTGTTTTGATGTTGTTAGAAAGAGAGAGATTTTCCGAATATTTTAGCTTTCTCAGCCACCTTTTCGCATTAACTGAATTCTTAGATTAAAAACATGCGAGTAAAAGCTAAGATGTGCGCATGCGTGTGAATTAGACTAGTAAAAACAGAACAGATGTGCTTTAGAGCATCGAGGTAGAAAGGGTTGCCTTGTTCAAGTCAAACACTGGGTAATACACTTGTTTTTTTTGCCTTAAATGTTTCTTAAATTTAAAGACTTCCAATAACAATAATAGCCCAGATGAGGAACTAGTGATGCAAGAAAAAGGATGCTCAGGTTTTGTGAGGCATGTAATAAATATTCGTTCCATTTTCTTGCTAGTTTGTTATTAACTCAGTCTACCTATGTGTCTTGAATGATTCTTAATTTTTGCCTACTTTCAGCCTAGAACGGCGGTTTTGGTGGGCAAAACAAGCGAATTGACCACTCACGATAAAGATGACATAATGGTCTGTCAAGTTAATCTTAGTTAATCTTTTGCATTTCTAATAGTGACCAAGACCACTTTAAATTAGACAGCCAATATCAATAGAAGTAGTACCCCCTTCATTCTCTTCTGTTAATAGAATAGACAATTCGAAGATAAACAGCTAGGTGGTTTTGTCATTGAATTCTTCTACTGAATTCTATTTTTCATTGATACAAAACTTGATCTTAGCATCATAACTGTCTAGCTCTTCCTTCAGCCCAGCCTCACCTGATGTGTAAACACCTTTGAAATCTATGCAGTATGAATCTGTCTTTTCACAGGCATCCTGCCATTTCGGTGTGAGCGGGGTTGGTTGTAAGCAGTTTGTTTCAGGTTCATTTCGTATTTCAAATGGAATGTAACTTGCTGATTGAATCTTCTTCCTGTAAAAACAATAGGACAAAAGTACTTCCTCCTTACTCTGCAGTGAAGGTATCGAAAGATCTTTTGGAGCATGAAAGGAGTGGTGAGATACTTAAAAAGTATGATTTCACTTTTAGCTGTTTTATCAGAAAGATCTTTTGGAGCATGAAAGGAGTGGTGAGATACTTAAAAATGGAGTATAATTTCACTTTTAAATATTTTATCAGAAAGACCTTTTGGAGCATGAAAGGAGTGGTGAGATAATTAAAACTGGAGCATAATTTCACTTTTAAAGGTTTTATCAGATTTTTAGCTATAGGCATACTTCAAAAGCACAACCTTGGCCGTTATTTTCAGCACCATATACTGATATATTAGTCATAACTTTGACCAAAAGAGAATCAGGTATATGAGAGAAAGATAGAAGAAATAATTGCACGTACTTTGTAACTCTGATTCGAAACATATATCCAAACTGAGTGGAACTAAAGACCTCTTTCATTTCCTTTATGTATTCTGCTACATCCGCATGAGTTATTGAGCTCTCACTCAAAACTTTGTGAGCAACTGTGACTCCATTTCTTCTAAACAAAAAGTTGCCAAGGCTATAGACTGTGAATGCGTTCACTCCAGTGCATTCATGTCCCTGAAAATGATGTCATTATTTTAGCAAAGAAGATCTTCAATCAAGTATTCATGATCATAGCTCAACGTTTTACTTATTCATGTGTTTTTATGCTCATTCCTTTGTTTACTCTTTCATCTACTGTTGCATTACTTATAACTAAAGTTCATGCGAACTTGACTACACATTTCAAGTAGTCAGGAGCACAAATAAACTTCATTCTATATATTTGCTTGATAGAGCACAGGACAGTTCGGTATTTCTTGACAAGCACACGTAGCAACATCAATTGGGTGGGAATAACTAGGCCATTCTCTGGTTCTTCACCATGTGTGGTAGTTACGAAAAATTCACTTCAGTGCTTTCGTAGGCTTGGAAATGATGGGATTTGTCTGTAGTGAAACTCTTCAGTCATGCAACAATCCATATAATCTCATAATCACATGAATCTTCAACATTTTACTTATTATTCATTCATTATTCCGCGCATTCCTTGATTTTTCTATTTCACCTACTCTTATATTATTCATAACTAAAATTCATGCGTGTTTGGCGACACATTTCAAGTAGGCAAGATCACAAGCAATCTTTATTCTACACATTTGCCGGCAGAGTACTAGTTGTAGCCATAACTGTAGCGCCAATGTTATCGCATTTGTACATATGTTATGACATCACGTAATATTTCTGAATTGCGTAGAAAAGCACTACCTGAACAGCAGATGGATGTGCTCCATTCTTTTAAAGCCAATATGCATTCTGGGAATTTTGTCCCCACAGATTCTAGCAAAAATTTTTCTATCAAAAATTAATCGTTATCTGAGCTGGTAAAACTTGGGCAAACTTGGCGTTAATGCTCACCAAAGCTCGCCAAATTACAACTGGGGAATTTTTAATTGTGCTCGTCACAGACCTGGCACAAAAAGGGTTTAGAATAATTGTAGATTGTAGATTCCTACAAACATATTACAAAGAATTAGCTCACATCAATCTAACTATAAGCAGACATTCAAATATTACGTCATGCAAGGGGGATGGGAGGGTCTTTTGATTTTTGTGACAAAGTGTGACCGAGGTGGATGGGTTGTTTTTGCAGTGTGATGTCACATTTGTTACGCATCTCGATATATAGCACATTTGGTCTCAAAATAGCAAGTCTGGCCTGTTGTTTATTTCCTTTATCTACATGCTTTGGTTCTTTAGAAAGCACTGCATTATACTGTATTTGATTTTCTGTATATATTTCATGAATTATTCCATGTGGAAAAACATGTGTTTACATGACAAACTCGTTATTTGAAGTGATTAGCAACTCACTGTGGCAATAAGAATAAATGTCACAATGATTGTTCACAAGGTGTCCATATTTAACACATGGTTCCTTTTTAGACGAAATTTGGTTTCACCTCTAAAAATTATCTGGTAATCTTATTTTGATGCCATTGTGAGGCCTGAAAAGACATAATAAACACATTATTTTGAAAGCAGAAAAATATCCTATTGAAGTTCATAATGTGACGTCAAACATCGGGGGTGGGTGGGTAGCTTTCAATTTGTGATAAAGTATGACAGGGAGGTGATGGGTGTCTAAAAATGCCAAAATTAGTGTGACGTCATATTTTGATGGCACCTAACAAGCAATATTGTGATTTATTTTTCATTTTCTTTATTCGTTTATTATTTTGAACATTCGCTCGTTCATTCTTTACTCTATGAGCATTACCCATTTTAATGACAAGATATTTTTGCCTATTTTTAATAGGTAAAAACATAATATCTACTAGGGTTGAGATTTTTAGCCCCAAATAGGCATCCCTAATATCTACCATATGAAAGCTAAACTACACAAACGTCTGTTTATAAGAAACAGGAAGTTAAATTAAGGCAAAAATTAAGAATAAATTAAGAAACAGGCAATTTGACCTTCAAATTTTAAGTTGAAAATTATAGTTTTATAAGAAAACTTTTGATCAAGCCAGAATAGAAAAGGTATCCAGTAAATGCTTAAAAAAATCTGAACATCTCTTCATGACAGTTGCCACATGTAGATTTCTACTGTTATTGAAAACCTTAAGAATTGAAGGAATGGATAAGAAAAATCTGGGGCTGAATTTGACATTGGGTGAGGAAACATCCTGGTTGAAAGAAGAAAGCTTGTGTTTTAAGAAAATCGTGTACATTTACTAGACAAAGCATATGCTGCAGAGGCGTTGTGGCACTTGCAGAGTAGGGAGGGAGTCAAATTCAATGATTTTCCGATAAAAGTCGAAGCCTTTATATTTAACAACAGCAAAAGTCTCGACAACATTCTGACGAACCTTTAAATTTTCCGAATATCAGACGATTTCGAAAACACTGGGGGGCATGTTTCCTCTGTCCCCCCGGCCACGACGCTCCTGCTGCCGAAGTTATTAAACAGATACTGCCTTACCTGAATCACATGTGGATGCGTTCCAATTATGATATTTGCTCCAAATATACTCAACGCTTGAGCTATCTCTCTGATTCCTAAAGGTGGTAACAATGAAAGCTCTCTGCTCCAGTGCATCAGCACTACAACAATATCGACTCTTCGTTTCAGATTTGTGATATCTTCCTTTGCAATATGTTTAGAAAATACACTAGGCCCTAACTCAAACAGATATGAAGAATTTTTATGATCAACATCACTCTCGAATAGCTCACAACCCTCTTTATTAAAGCAATAAGACAAGAATCCAATCTTGATGCCGTTAATGTTCTTGACGAGTGCCTTCTGATTCCTTTCTGATTGCTCTCGTAGTCCTACGTACTCAATGCCGGCTCTACGGAGAGCATCCAACGTACTCTTAACTCCATTTGTCCCATAATCTAAGAGATGATTATTGGCTACCTGCATGATGTTGAATCCAGCGCTTTTTAATCCCAGAGTTGCCCTAGTGGATCCAAAATGGTGCATACTTTTTCCTAAAAGGGCTTGTTTAGTAACAAATGGAGGCTTCAGCAGGGGACACTCTAGGTTCCCAATGCGTAGATCGGCGTCTATCAATAAATTCTTTACGTTATTAAAAAGTGCACTGTATTTGCAGCTGCTTTGTTTCTCTGCAAAATGTCTAATAAATCCATCAAAAGAAATGTCTCCAACAAATATCATTGTAGCAGAAGATGTCGCGTTGACTTCTCTGGTGGTATGTAAGTGGCTGCCAATGGCAAACTGATTCAATAAAGCTGCGAGAGTAACAGCGTGAAAAATACTCATTGTTCCTTTCTCCACGTGAACTAAGAAGCTTGTTTTTGTAGCTTGATGTGTGAAGCAGTAGTAATTGCCAATATTTAAGAAAGTGTTTGAATGCTTGAAGATGTTTGAATAGTGTGACAGTTCCAGTCTAAGTACCAGCTATTGTCTGGCAAGATATAATCTATTCCTTCTCTGTCACCGTGTGTCTTTCAGAACGTGTCGTAAAGATAAATGGTTAGTACCTGAGGGTTATTAAAAATTTAAGAAGTGCTGCAACGTAACCACAAGGTGAAAAAATTGAGTGAGGATAGACTAGTAGATAGAGGATAGGCGCAACTAGCGTTATTTACCTGCTCCCGACATATTTTCTTCAAGTTTTGTTCTATTTTCATCAGTTTTTTTTAGATATTAGTGTACTGTAATTAAAACTATAGCTTATATCTGCTTGTTAGCTTATATATGTATCTACATCTGTCTGCTCTAAGGAAGGCCCCTTCAAAACCAGGTATGGTGACGGGCAGCCCTCCAGAAATATTTTTAAATGAAATGAAATGAAAATCAGACCTCCACAACAAGCAGCAGACGTGCCACTCATGGTGCATTTGGTCAAGTGAACTTGAGTGCAGCAAGTATACTCACATTACCAACTTTTAGATAATAATGACTGGGAGTGTTTTCCCCGAGCTCAAAACTAACTCGTCAGACATGTTAGGAGCCAGGTATCGTAAATCTTATCTTTCTCCAACTAAATAGCAGGCACCCCGATGCGATTTTGAAAGTGGGGAGGCCGAAATTTCCAAATGGGGGAGCATGTCCGATGGTACTCTTAGGGGGTATTTTGTTTTGAAATAGGGCGATTATAAGTCTGAACCAAGTGATAAGTAGGATAAAAATAGAATAAATTTCTGCGAACACAATTATCTTGCTACATACACGCTATCTAATGTTATTTTTCTAAGGTAATTATAAAACTGTATAGTTATTAAACAATGGCACTGTAGTAATTATTATAAAACCTTAATAGAACCAAAAGGGCTGGAATACATAGTTAACAGAGTAATAAAAAAGTTTACATGCTTAAGCTACACAGCTACTCTTCTTATCAATCATTTGCTAATAATCACAAATCCAATTTCAAAGTAAAGACGTGATCTTTACATTTAGGCCTGCATTTTCTTGATTGAAAATCATCAAAATTTGTTTAAGTGCTTTAGGAATTCTAGTACTTCATAGAAAACATAACTAAAAGCATCTGTCGACAAGTATCCCCACTCAAAACATTTTTACTTATATCTACACATTGAAATCGTCTTTAACAAACTTTCCAAAGGTACGATATCGCTCATTATGCTTGCTAACAAAGTCATTTCCCACAGAAACTAGATCGATTTTGTCAGTTTCATCTTTGTGGCAATTAAGAATGGCTAGAGAATTGGACCTTCGTTGGGACATGGTTGCTCGTTGCCAGGTTTTAATTCTGCGAGCGAGCGAAAAAGACCTTTCTGGTGTTGCACTTTTTGCTGGATTCACCATTAGGATGTAAATGATGATCATGACATTTGGTATCAGACACCTTTCATCAGTTAGATTTTTCAAATGATCCACTACATCAGTAAAACATAAGACCGAGCTATTTTTGAACAGCTGCCTAAAAATGGGAATTTCAACTTCAAGTGGTGGGGGCCAACCTTTTTTACATACAGCAACGATAATTTAAGAAACTTGTTGGAAGCCACTTTGTGTTTCACATTTGCTTTTTTTGTTTCAACTTCAACATCTTAAGAATGTTTTTGGTACATTTGAGACAAGCATATCACATGCACTTGAATATTCACTTAACCTTTTTTCTTAAACAGAAGTAATTGTGCTCTTACGTGAGAATTCTGGTGGAAAACCACTGACCATGAATTCTAGCGGGTTGGGGGTTGTGTTGTGTAAAGTGCTGTTGGTCTCTAGTGGGTAAATGAAGAATGTTAATACTGCTAGCCAAACAACATTATACCAGCGTTATATATTTCATGACTAGGCTGCGGGCCGGATAAAATTTGACCGAGGGCCGGATTTGGCCCGCGGGCCGAACTTTGCACATGCCTGTCTTAGTTTAGTCGGCTTAATAGCCACTCAGCACTGCTATAAATTTCTCTTATCAAGCAGCCTATCCCTTTCATTCATGAGATCCTCGATTTGAACCGATAATCAGTAATAACAATTATGATATTTTAACAATTCTTCTGATGATATTTTGGCAAAAAAGTGGGGGGGCCATGGCCCCCCCGGCCCCCCTACATCGGGGTACCTGAATAGTCTGTTGGTACTACAGAACTTTTCTAGTGCACGAAAAACCGGCAACCGTCTTTTGACGTACTGAAAGCTCTTTTTCGTCCAACACTTGTCAGAGTATGAAACGTCAGATTAACTTTTTGGTCACTATCCGATGTTTCATACTCTGACGAGTGACGAACGAAAAAAGCTTTCAGTAAGTCAAAAGAATGTTGCGGCTTTTCCGTACTTTCTTCAAGTCTTATCGTTCAAAAAAGGAACAACTTTGTAGTGCTGGCGGAGTCCACTCAGAAATCAACTATGACATAGCTACATAGTCTATGTAAAAGTTGGTGTACCACAAGCGTCATGCCTTGGCCCCCTTCCTTTCCTTGTCCATGTCAATTATCTACAATGTAGTGCCAAAAACTCAACTTTATCAATGTATGCTGACGATACTAGCTTCTCCTACAAGTCTAAAACCCTAGTTCAGCTGAATGAGGCTATGAATGATGATTTCATGAGCCTAGAATCCTGGTTGAAGAGGAATAATATCTCTTTAAATGTTGCAAAAACTCATACAATACTCAATTGTTCCAAATCTAAACAGAGAGCTTTCATAAACTCCAATGAAAAGCTTGACATTAAAGTCAACGATGAAAATGTAAAGGTAGCGGAAAGACAAAATACCTTTGAGTACAAGTTGATCAGAACTTGGAATGGAAGGAACATACTATGTTAAATATGCCTTATAAAATTGCGAGAGTTATCAGATTCCTAACATACACTAAGAACTTGCCATATTTCCGTTATTGCTGCTCTGTTTGGGGATGCTGTAGCTCAACAGAGAAAGACCGCGCACAGAAACTACATAATCGGGCAGCAAGATTACATAACTTGAAGTAGTTTTGCAACCTCATTCCTGCCGCTAATTGAAAGTTTAGGCTGGAAAATGGTTGGGGAGTTGATCAGTAACTAGACAAAAGTCTGGGTATTTAAGGCATTAAATGGTCTTGCTCTTCAATATTTGACTGAACTGCTTTCAAGAAATTCAGGTAGAGCCCTTCATACCCTCCGAAATACTTCTACTGATTTGAAGTTGCCACTATTCAAAACTGCAAGTGGCCAAAAATGCTTTTCTTTCAGAGAATTAAAACATTGGAATGGCCTCTCAGCTGAGTCCAAACAAGCCGTAACACTATATAACGTTAAAACATCCATGTAGATTCGATTTTTTTTACTTATATAATTTTTTCATATATTTGGACATTGTACATTAGGCTATTGTTTTACCGTGTATGTTACTTCTATTCCAATTTATCCTTTCATTAAAGTTGTACGTTTTTAAAGCTGATGGCCCCTTGTAAATAAGTGCTTGCTGAAAGGTTACTCTCTTATATGAAATTAAAAATTGAAGTCCTCCAATAAGCCCGCACCTCCGAATAACCCCATTGAATAAGCCCCCCACCTAGGAATAACCCCATTGAATAAGCCCCCCACCTCCGAATAACCCCATTGAATAAGCAGCCCACCTAGGAATAACCCCATTGAATAAGCCCCCC
>OLMO02000297.1:13901405-13924748 GCA_900291935.2 Cassiopea xamachana
TACTCTTATGCACTTTATTCTTTAATAACAGAGTGCATGTCATCTTTAAACTACAAATTTAGCACAGAAAATGTGAATATTACTGAAAAAGCTGCAAAATGAGGTGTTGGAAATGGTATCAAAGTCCCCTCGTACTTAGAGACTGGCGGGGTAAGAGAAATATTTATTATAGCTTCCGAAACGAATCTGGTTACTGGTTTTGGAGGCACACAGGTTAAATACAAGGTTTTTAATTTATAACAAATGTTTTTGCTCCAGTACTGAAACTTTCTTAACGTCTTAACTTAACGTTCTTAACTGAGTTTCATAACCACTTGGGATCCCTCTCAGTTTGAAGAATCGGGAAATTCTGATTTTCACAATTCAAGTTGACAGGTGGTCGTAATAAAGCAAAGTGTTTTCATAAGAATTTTTATATGTAAGCATAACTAGACCTTTAGAACTAAAGTGCTAAGAAACTTTAGAAAAATAATAGATTGAATCGTTACCTGGTTCAACGAAAAGGTGTACCAAACAATGTGAATATAGCATTGCGTTAGAATTCAACTCGCACTGACGCATTTGATTGGTTATAATACAAATAGGTTTGTTACGTTCACGTTTTGTATGCGTTTTCACTGCAATTCAGCTTGTTAAATTAAGAAACTTTTATGAAACTTTCAGAACTGATATCTGTTCAAAAATTAGGAAACTTTTAGTACTTAGCCTTGAGGTAGGTTTCTTATTAAAAATTTCTTATCAGAGAATGGTGGCATTGGAAAGATGAGAAAAGGGGAGAACACAGCTTCAATGTATTGAAATCCTCATCAAAGTCAATAAATGCGTACTTCTTTGGTAGCTGCTAAATACAAAACTAATACTATTGGTACCGTATTTCTCTTCATTTTGCACAAGCTTTAAATTCGACTTCAGCTACCAAACTTATGATATAGGCCTAATGTATTGTAGAAAATAGAAGCAATTAGTGCTGGAAATTTATCGCTTCTTTTCACCAACGTTGATTGTAAACTAAAGCAGCAGATAGTACAATGATTTGAATTTTCGTGCCGATGTGAAGCTCGGTACGTAGGACGCACTACGTAGAGACTAGCAGACAGAATAAAAGAGCATGTCCTCCCAAGCATCAGGAAGAAAAGTAATACCGTAAGAGAACAGCCACCTCGTATATGTAAAAAGAACAGTTCTAAAATTAATTGTGAGCCGGCCATAGGATAAAACCTTACTGCAGAGCCAGAATGCGCCAAAACATATACAGACGACAATTTTCGGATCATTGAGCAAGCAAGATCGTCTTTTCATTTAAGTGTTTTGGAATCTGTTTATATTTAGACTCAAAATCTAGTCTTGTGTAGACAAAAAGACTTTGTTTTCTCATTGGGACTCTTCAATTAAACAATGTTAATAGGTCCTAATTGGTCACACTTGGGGCCAATTAGACACATCCTATCACATTAACCGCATCTGGATATATATTTCGGTTAACCTTTAGGTCACTATACGACGTTTTCGTACTCTGATGAGTGTCGGACGAAAAAAGCTTTTAAGTATATGAAAACAATGTTGCCGCTTTTTCGTGCTGTGACAATGATTTAACGTACTTTTTAGTTCTGAAATATAAAATGAATGGTTTATTATTGAGACAATTACCGCTTCTTCTTACAAAGCTGAAGATATGCTTGACTGGAAGATAGAAGAAATATTGCAGGTACCTTGTAACTCTGATTCGAAATATATATCCAAACTGAGTGGCACTAAATACTTCTTTCATTTGCTTGATGTATTCTGCTACATCTGCATGAGTTATTGAGCTCTCACTCACAACTTTGTCAGCAACTGTGACTCCATTTCTTCTAAACAAAAAGTTACCAAGGCTATAGACTGTGAATGCATTCACTCCAGTGCATTCATGTCCCTGAAAATCATGATAATATTTAGGAGGAAAAATTGTCAGTCAGGCAATTAACGGTGAGAGCGTATGATCATAGATAAATTGGTCATTTTTGTTACTCATTTACAATTGCATACATTCATTAATTAATTCATCTATTAATCAATTCATTCATTAGTTCTTTCTTTTACCCATTCTTATATTACATATTGCTAATAACTCACGGGTATTTGTCAACATATCAAAACTACGGCGAACCCTCAAATTGGTTTGCACTGAGAGCCTTATATGGAGATTACGAATCTACGTTTGAAGATCTTTTAGATAGGGATAAATCAAAGACAATACACAAAAAGAACCTAGAAATACTCACGACTGAAGTTTATAGAACAATTAACTATCTAAACCCAGAATACATGTGGGAATTTTTCACCAAAAGAGATATGCCCTATGGTCTTCGTATTAGTGAATTATGTAAGATCCCCTCTGTGAATACTCAGTGTTACGGAATAAACTCCCTATCATTTAGAGGAAGTCTTTTGTGGAATGCACTAAGTGATGAGATAAAAGTAACAACTTCCGCAAAAAGTTTTAAAAAAGAAATACGACACTGGGATAGCAAAAATTGTACGTGCCACATCTGCACATAGAAAGTGTCTTTTTATTGGTTTTATGGGTTGTCTATCTTTTTCTTAATTATTTATTTTAAATCCAATAATGTAAAAATAGTATTATAAATAAATAGTTGGTATTAATTAGTTTTTAACTAGCATTCAAAACCAACTATAAAAAGTGTTGATATTTGATATATTTCCTCAGAAGAGCCCCCCTACGAATAATCCTCCACTCAAGTTATCAATTAACGAAAAAGCGGATGTCTTATCTTATTGCTTGTATTTGTACCATTAAAGAAATAAAATATTGGTGTAAATATCTCAGCTGGAGCACGACCAACTGTTAAACAAAGTTTTCAGACTTCGAATAAGAGTAAGCATCCCCCATGAAAATATCTAAAAGTTAAAAATAAGCTCTAAGGGGACTTATTCGAGAAATGGCAGGGAAAAAGAAGATCAAACCAACTAACATAAATGGAATTTAATTTATTCATTTATGCATTTGTAATTTAGCTTATACATTCATTGTTGTTTTCATTCACTCCTTTATTCCTTCATCCATTCTTGTATCACTTTTTCCTCACTAATGATTCATGGATCTTTGTCCGCATATTTTGAGTGGACAAGAAGATCAAACATGCCAACATCAGGTAGCGCTCATTACTTATGCCTCACGTTAAGTTCGAAGAGAAATTAGTCAGGTCAATGACTTTTCATGCAGACTTAAGGCTGGGTCTATCATTTTTTGCCTCTCAAAGGTTGTTTCGCATAGTTCTAATAGCATCAGGGATGTGCCGACAGGGGGTGTGAAGGAGGGGTCGCCGCGCCCCCCAATATTTTCAAATTTGCAAGAAAGTTGGTCAAAAGGTAGCCATGCTGCAATGGAGATGGCAACAGTACTTTATGTGAACCTTTGTTTTTCTAAGTAGGGATAGGTGGTCAATTGGTCAAAACGTCCCCCCAACAGACATTGTCTCGGCACATTGCTGAATAACATGGTAGGGTAGCTATTGTTTTTACAACGCACAAGGTTGCCCAACAAAAAAGATTACGCAAGAAAACATATCTCTTCAGTCCCAATCTGAGACATAAGTATTGAATGGTCCTTAATTGGAATGTACTTTGTAGATATGCATTGCATTAGCTTCAGAATTCATCAAACCAAGACTGTCCTACCTGAATCACATGTGGATGTGTTCCAATTATGATATTTGCTCCAAATATACTCAACGCTTGAGCTATCTNCCTTCTGAATCCTTTCTGATCGCTCTCGTAGTCCTACGTACTCAATGCCGGCTCTATGGAGAGCATCCAACGTGCTCTTAACTCCATTTGTCCCATAATCTAAGAGATGATTATTGGCTACCTGCATGATGTTGAATCCAGCGCTTTTCAATCCCAGAGTCGCTCTGGTGGATCCAAAATGGCGAACACGTTTGCCTAGAACGGCTTCATGAGTAGCAAATGGAAGGTTCAGCAGGGGACACTCTAGGTTCGCGATGCGCAAGTCAGCGTCCATCAATAAATGTTTTACTTTATTAAAAAGTGCACTATATGTGCAGCTGTTCTGCTTCTCTGCAAAATGTCTAATAAATCCATCAAAAGAAATGTCTCCAACAAATATCATTGTAGCAGAAGAGGTCGCGTTGACTTCTCTGGTGGTATGAATGTGGCTGCCAATGGCAAACTGATTCAACAAAGCTGCAAGAGTAACGACGTGAAAAATACTCATTGTGCCCCTGTACACCTGAACTAAGTAGCTTGTTTGGTACGTTTTATAAGAGATTCGAATNTAGTGAGGAAAATTTATCTGATTTTGACGAATTCTCTTGCTGTGTTTAGGAGGTTAACAGCCGTAGTCAAAGCACCAGCTCATATCAGGCAAGGTATAACCTTTTACATCTTGAGGAATATGTGTGCTTCAGAGCGTGTCGTAGAAATCTTGTTTGTTTCCCGATGCTCATTAAAAATTTAAAAAATGCTTTTGTGAAAGTAGAAAATGTTGCATTGTAGCAACAATGGTGAAGAATGTAAACACAATGTAAAAGATGAGCAATGATGTGATTTTTCCAGTACATTACAGCTGTTTTGCAGGGGCAATGATGTTGCTTGTGTGTTGACTGTCGACGTTTAAATCACCTTGAAACATTGTAGGGAAAATAGGAGCTGCTTCACTAAGCAAACGGGTAGAGGAAGGAGTAATCACAAATCAGACAAATTGAACCATTTAACCTGGTTTTTCATTAAATTATTCTACTTAACTGTATACTTTCTTAGTCTATGCAAAACTTTATCTTAGCATGATAACTGTCAAGCTCTTCCTTCAACCCAGCATCACCTGACGTGTACACATCTTTGAAATCTGTGCAATATGAATCTCCCATTTCACAAGCATCCTGCCAGTTTAGTGTGAGCGGGGTTGGTTGTAAACAGTTTGTTTCAGGCTCATTACGAATTTCAACTGGAATGTAACTTGCTGATTGAATTTTCTCCCTGTAAAGACAATAGGACAAAATCACTTCTTCCCTCGATTGTGTAACAAGTTCAACATGTCTTCTTGTCCTGCTTCTTGTGGATCCTTTATCAATATAATGTCGAGCAAATAAAGAGAGAATCTTAACAGGACTGTGAACCTAGCGGGTCATAGCAGCTTTTGTGAGTTAAGTGTAAAGATAGGAGTTTAATTTCACTTTCATGAAATCCTTAGCAATGTTTGGCAGACTTTTAACTCTAGAAAAGCTACAAAAATACAACCAAGCTCTTGTCAGCATAAAATTTTTCTGCATTTGTACAAAACTATTACCAGTGTTTTCAAGAGTACGACAACCATCATTATAGGAATCATTCGTTAATTCGTCGACAAATCTAACACTTTCAAGCCTAGCTAGTGTAGGACGAATCCATTTCAAGATAGAAAACATCTAGACACTGGTTTGATTTGGAAATTGTGTCTAGCTGCATGGACATGTTTTGTGCTGAGAAATCGCTAGCTTCTTGTTCAAGAAATTTTCAGAATTAGGAGTAGAAGATAGAAGAAATAATTNTGTACGTACTTTGTAACTCTGATTCGAAACATATATCCTAACTGAGTAGCACTAAAGACTTCTTTCATTTTTTTGATATATTCTTGCACTTCAGCTTTGGTTATTGACTTTTCATTTAAAACTTTGTCAGCAACTGTAACTTTATTTCTTCTAAACAAAAAGTTTCCAAGGCTATAGACTGTGAATGCTTTCACACCAGTGCATTCGTGTCCCTGAAAAAGGTGTTATTATGTTTACAATGGAGAGTACCAATCAACTAGTCAATGATAAAGGCATGTGATCACATATACATCCGGCATTTTACGTATTAATTTATTTATGTCTTCATTCACCCATTTATTTCTTCATCCATTCGTTTATTTCTTCATCCATTCGTTTATTTCTTCATCCATTCGTTTAGTACTTTGTACTAATAATTCACATGTGCTTGTTTTCATATTTCGAGTTGACAAGAGCATCAAGTCTACCAACTTAAATAGAATTTACTTAGCACATAAACTGGAAAAGCAGGATCTCTTTCNCAAGGAATCGTACCTATGGGGGGAGCAAATATAAGAAGGGGACTTCATTACTCCATGGATTATGCTAATCTTCAAAGATCCTCAAAAATCCATGCATTTCTCTCTAGAGATACAACATAATTGAAGGTATAGTTGGTGACGTTCTATAATTTCCGCAAAGAGCTTTATTACCAAGTCTCTGTCACGATATGAATCACTTTCTGGCAAATTCATTCTATGATCTTTGCTGTAAGGAAGGATTTACTGCAGACCTAGGGTCAATATGTGCTGTTGGCAAAGCTGTTTCACGCTTCTCTTTCTCGGTATAAGCCATCCTCTTTCCAAAGCTGGACAAGGAAGGTCAATCCTATCGGCAACATTTATTGCTGTCCCCGGAAATTGCTACAGGGCCTATAGCAGAATTTACAGTATAAATAATGTCTTCCTTTCACTACTGGCAAACGTGAAACTGGCCAACACATCAAAGAGAGAAGGGACCGTTTACTGGCGGGGGTTGGGGCAAAAACATTGCTTTTACTGCAAATGGGGGCAAGCAAAGGAACTGGGCAGGCACTTGCTCCTCTAGTTTATATGTCAAGAGAAGCCCTGGGACATAGCACAAGTTGTAGGTATTATTAAACCAAGACTGTCCTACCTGAATCACATNTGTGGATGTGTTCCAATTATGATATTTGCTCCAAATATACTCAACGCTTGAGCTATCTCTCTGATCCCTAAAGGTGGTAACAATGATAGCTCTCTGCTCCAGTGCATCAGCACTACAACAATATCGACTCTTCGTTTCAGATTTATGATATCTTCCTTTGCAATGTTTTTAGAAAATACACTAGGCCCTAACTCAAAGGAGTACGAAGAATTTTTTTGATCAACATCACTCTCGAATAGTTCACAACCTTCTTTATTAAAGCAATAAGACAAGAATCCAATCTTGATGCCGTTAATGTTCTTAACGAGTGCCTTCTGATTCCTTTCTGATCGTTTGCGCAGTCCTACGTAATCTATACCAGCCTTGCGGAGCGCATCCAACGTGCTCTTAACTCCACTTGTCCCATAATCTAAGATATGATTATTGGCTACCTGTATGATGTTGAACCCAGCGCTTTTCAATCCAACAATTGCTCGAGTAGACCCGAATTGGTGGACAGCTTTGCCTAAAACGGCTTGTTTCGTAGCAAATGGAGGCTTTAGTAGTGGACATTCTAGGTTCCCGATGCGCAAGTCGGCATCCATCAATAAATGCCTTACTTTATTAAAAAGTGCACTATATGTGCAGCTGTTCTGCTTCTCTGCAAAATGTCTAATAAATCCATCAAAAGAAATGTCTCCAACAAATATCATTGTAGCAGAAGAGGTCGCGTTGACTTCTCTGGTGGTATGAATGTGGCTGCCAATGGCAAACTGATTCAGCAAAGCTGCGAGAGTAACGACATGAAAAACACTCATTGTGCCACTTTAAGACTTGAACTAAATAGCTTGTTTGGTACGTTTTATAAGAGATTCGAATAGTGTGGAAAAATTATTTGCTTTTGACGAATTCTCTTGCTGTGTTTAGGAGGTTAACAGCCGTAGTCAAAGCACCAGCTCATATCAGGCAAGGTATAATCTTTTACATCTTGGGCACTTCGTGTTCTTCAGAGCGTGTAGTAGAAATCTTGTTTGTTTCCCGATGCTCATTAAAAATTTAAAAAATGCTTTTGTGAAAGTAGAAAATGTTGCATTGTAGCAACAATGGCGAAGCATGTAAAACCATAGTAAAGGATGAGCAACGATGTGATTTGCTCAGTACATTACAGCTGTTTTGCAGGGACAATAATTTTGCTTGATTGTAGGGAAGGGAAGAGCTACTTCACTAAGCAAACGGGTAAAGGAAGGAAAAATCACTAATCAGCCAATTGAACCATTTAATTAGCATGATAACTGTCAAGCTCTTCCTTCAACCCAGCATCACCTGACGTGTACACATCTTTGAAATCTGTACAGTATGAATCTCCCATTTCACAAGCATTTCTTCTAAACAGAATGTTTCCAAGGCTATAGACTGTGAATGCTTTCATAGCAATGCATTGATTTGACGAATTCTAGTGAGCATGATTTTGTTTAGGAGAGCATAATTTTAGTCAAAGCACCAGCGAATATTAGGCAAGTGTTATTTTGCCCATCTTGGGCAAGCCGTGTTCTTTCAAGCGTGTTGTAAAGATCAATGTAAAGTCAATAAAACCTAAGTCTATTTACGGTCTGTTGGTGAGCTGTAACGCGAAAAGCTTCTTTGCTAGGATTACAAACCCATTTGGACAAAGTTTATATATCAAAATAAAGTCAAAATCAAGTTTTTAGGTCAATGAAGTCAAAATTACATATACAGGTTAAAACACGATTATAACTCAACACTTTTAAGGAAAAATAAGTCAAAATGTGAATGATCAGTCAAATATCTTCAAATCTCTACTTATTTCTGAGTTGACCATCAGACCTTACTTCGCAATATATCTTGATTTTCCATCGTCGCGAAATTCATATAATATAGTTTATTAATCAAATGGATTGTACCTACTATAAACTGAGACAAATTCTTTACGTCAAAATAAGGTCAAAATCACCAAAAAATAAGGGTGATTTTTCCAATTATAAAAATCAATGTCTGGTCACCCCCAATCATTAAATATGTAAGAAAGGGTTTTTGGAAAGTAGACAGCTCCCTCGTAAATCCACAAGAAGAAATATGTTGAATGAGGATAGATGTGGTAGCAATACAGAATCATTTTAAATACAAGTAATTGTTAACCCCTTGCACCATAGGCAGGCCCGTCAAGAGCCAGTTCGGGCCCTGGGGCTATAAACAACACGGGTCCCTGTGGAGGAGTAGCAGCACAGGGGCAAGAGGTGGCTACAGCAAATGCAAATCAATTCAAGTCTTATAAAACATTGGTATTCCATAATACAATCTTCAAATTATTCCATGTTAGTGTATATTTTAAAAAGCCAACAAATGGCTTTTTGAATATTATTCTGCAATAGAAAATTTTCACAGGCCCCCTTGATGCCCGGGCCCCGGAGTTTACCCCGGCTACCCCCTCTCTCGACGGTACTGACCATAGAATCTGTGAGCACATTTGCCAGAACCGGGAAGTGTTAGAACAGACAAGATGAAAGTTAAGTGACGACGTGATTATGTCAGTACAATATTCTGCTGAATTTTCCCGTTCTGAATTTCATTAGAACATTAGAAAAATGTGATCTATGATGTCAGGTCTCTCGTTCAGCCCAACCACACCAGATATGTATATATCTTAGAAGTCTATGCATAGAGTATGCATCTATGTACTGTATACAGGGGTTTAGTCATAGGGGAACTGGGGTGCTTCACAACCGTTGTTATGTTTGTTCAATCAGCCATTAAGCGGCTAATTTAAAAATTCATAGTGTCGCACGATATTTTATAGAACCCATAACGTATACTGATTGAGATAAGCATCATTGAATATATGAAAAACTTCAACTGGGACTCTGCTTGCTTTAAAAGCTCATTTGTTGGTTAAAAGTATTCGTATCTGCTAATTTCACGGCAAGATTGGAGGGCAAAGTCCTTCCACTGACTTCGAGGGAGCAATTTTCAATACTGTCATAAAAAAGTTGCAAAACATCTTACTGTTCGCATTGCTATCTGATAAAATATCTAAACTCGTCGGTAGTTATGCTTAATGTAGTAGATCTAGCAATTTTGTAGAATGCTCGAAAACGGCTTTGCGGTATGTTTGAGCACGAGAGTATTCCAAACTGCGTGTGTTTCAACCATAGGACTTGTAGTAGTGATGAAAGTAAGTGAACTTGCCTCCTCTTGAACTCGTATTCAAGTTGAAAATCACAAACGAGATTGGAAGCACAAAAAAGTTTGTTGCCGCTGTGGTGTGCTGTGTTGAGTGTGTTGATCATTGACTATTGAATACTGATAACCATGGCAGGGAAAGGAAGAGGTGTCTTACTAAATGACCTAGTAAAGGAAGGAAAAATTTCAAATCAGACTTCTTCAGCATCTTCGAATCAAACAGAACAAGTGGAGGAAGCGGAAAATGTCACACTTAATCAGAAACACTCAACGGTTGCTTTATTTGGGAAAGGCCTAGCCACGAACCCGTCGCCCTCACTGGGTAGAGGGCTTATGAAACCAATGCAGTTCATGAATGCATCACCATCAAATAAACAGAAAACACAAGCTTTAATTTCTGCTGAGGAGTATTTGAAAGCTACTGTTTTTAGATCAGGTAGTTACTCTATCTTCACATTTTTGTGCACCGATCAGTTGTTTTACCATCTCTGCAATGTTTCTTGATATTCAATATTCATGATGTCATAAGGTGAGACATTGAAGGTACTAATGCAGTTTCGTGCCGCCTCCATGTCTGCCATGTTGGCAGTTACTAAACATGGAGTGTGAGTGGGTATAATCGCACCATGCTTGGTTAATGTCATAATGGCAGGCATGGAGGCGGTACAAAACTGGTCCCCACGTTGGGCAGAAATCCGTTTCACTCAGGCAAATTTTGTGAAAGAGCAATAGGAAATTCGGGCAACTTTTCTGCCTGCTCTCCAGCTCTATTTAATATTTCGGACAGAAAATTTACAGCCCCCCTACATTTGACGTCGTCCTACGCCCATCGATGCCCTACAACCCTTTGGCACCTCAGTTGGGCGGATGTGTGGATTAGTCATCAATCATTTTCCAAACAATTTATACATCAAACGAAAGAGCTCAGCAAGCTGTTTAAGAATATGGAAAAACATTTACGGCTAACCATATGGTTGCGAACTTATAACACAAAATACCTTCCAAACCAACACATGTTTTACCATATTTGGGCAATTTCATAATGGTGGAAGTACGAAAACTAACGCTAACCCTAACCCTTTCAAAAACCCTAACCCTTCCCGTAACCCTAACCCTCGAAAAACCCTAACCCTTTCAAAAACCCTAACCCTTAGCCAAGCCCTAACCCTGGAAGTGTATTATAGTGAAATACCTTGATGGCTAATCTTCACATCCGCCCCTCAGTTGTAGCATAGATGGCCGTAGCGGCTCTTCCAACCGCTACAGCCATTTATGCCATTAACTATTAAGTTGTTTCCCATATTTGATAAATTTCATAATGGCAGACATGGAGTCAGTATGTATCTTCATCAGTGCAGAATTATGTCACCAGACGTTTAATAGTAGACAATTTAAAGTTTTTCTGTGCAACTTCCTGTGGATACCTGAAATATAGAAGGTTTCTGATATCAATCTTCCGAGGGTCTGATTGTTTTTCCACCTGTGGTTCCCTAAACAGTGCTATTCAGAGAGTTTTTATGATGAACATATCTCCAACAAGAGCATTAAGAGTTCTTCAAATGACATTGTTCAATGTTTAAGAAAACTGTTTTTGTTTGGGTAGGGAATTTTAGTTCTTGAATGGAATGTGATAATCATCATCAAGTGTCTTCTCCATCTCAGAGGTTGACTATCATGGCATAGGCCTCTCTGCTTTCTGTCTTTCATTTGCACTTGAAAAATCTCATCTCCAGCCATCCCTGTACATCTTTACTCCATTGTGTTTTAGGTTGTCCTCGTCCTCTCTCTCCTTCCACCATTCCCTCCAGCAAATCCCTTTGTGTGCTATTGTGTCTCATTAAATGTCCAAGATACCCCAACTTCTGTTTTTGTATCGACTGAGTTAATTCTCTTCTTACACCTGCTAATGTCATCACTCTTTTATTGGACATGCACTCTGTCCAGCTGATTCTCTTTAATCTGCGCATTGGCCACATCTCAAATGCTTCTAGCCACTTTTTGCTGATTTGGCTCACAGTCCATGTCTCCATACCATATGATAACATAGATCACATGTAACATTTAAGCAATCTGATTCTGGAAAGTATCAGTAGTTTTCGGCAACATAACACTGTCTTCATATTATAAAAGGCTGACTTGCTTGTTGTATTCGACATTTTATCTCATCTTCACATTTGCCATCTTCCATAATGAGCTGTCCCAAATATGTAAAGCGAGAGACTTATTCTATTACTTGTCCATCTATATGTCTTCTGGCATGTGATCTGACATCTTTCCTGCTCGCCACCATTTTTTTGTCTTATTCACATTCATATTCATTCCAAAATCCTTCCCTGCTTTGTTCACTCTATCAATGATATGTTGCAGCTCAGTTTCTGATTCAGCCATCAGCCCTATATCATTGGCATGCCTCAGGTTACTATCTTTTACCTCCTACTGAAGCACCCTAATTTGGATCTACTTCTCTGAAAATCATCTCTGTTAGTAGGTTGAAGAGATACAGTGATAACACAATACCTTTTCTTTTTCCCTTTTGGTAGTAATTTTTCTTGAGTTCCCTTTTTTTGTTCCAACAACTGCTACCTGCCCCCAATACAAATTTGCAATGATTCTAATGTCTTTTCCATCAAAATTCATTGCTTTTAAAAATGTTGCACAGCTTTTCATGCTTTACTCTATCAAAAGCTTTTGATAATAGATGCTTCAGATTTGAGGACTATTTTACTGTTACATATTCAGGTAATAAACTTTCATCATATTTACAGTGAATAATGAAATGGGTCAGAGTTCATCAGATCTTCCAGAGCAAAAAGAAATGTCACATTCCAGAAAGTCAAATATAGCATTGGCAAAACAGCCATCTTCACCGACAAGCAAAGAGAAAGCAGAAGCTGATGCTGAGTGGCAGAGATACAAGTTTCAGAGGCAAATATTGGGGGTATGATTTATTAAAATGGCTGAGTTTCCCAAATAATAGTCCACCAGATGCATATGAGAAAATCTCAGTAATACATAGTGCACCATCCCTTTTTACTGAAAAGCTTTGCCTTTTTCTCAGTGCCATTTGCTTTTCTTATATGGATGTGAAAGAAGTTCATTAAATGTTTCTAAGAAAATATTCTTCTGTTTTTTTGTTGGGTTTGATTTAGAGAAAGGTATTATGAATGTGTCTGGAGAGGATCAGCATTCTTTACTGCACAGGTTTCCTCAAAACCATTTTTTTGCTTTAAAAGTGCCCATTTGAACTTTGGAATTATGTACCCTTGGCAGATTCTAGATGTAACACTAGTATAATAGACAACATTTTGCTAATATCTACTAGTTGTTGTCCAAGGGATAGCACTGCTGGGAGTGCTTGGAAATGGAGTCCCTCCCTCAAAAAAATTTAGTTGCACTCCCCATCAGTATTTCCTCTAATGAGCAGCCCCTCTAATGAGCGCCCCCTAAATCCAGTAAAAATATAATGAGCACCCCTTTTACTTAGTGCTTTCCTCAAAATCATAAATCAGGCATTAGGTAGAAAAACCTCATTATTTATGTCATAAAATGTGGTTGTTCCTGTAAAGATTTCTTTTCGAAGTTAAAATAAAAATGTTTGTATCTCAATGACATTGATGAGGCGGCACCTGCTTTTACCATTGTCGAAACTAGTGATAATGATGATGAGGACATAGGCATTTTAAGCATTTAACTGCTTTTATATTCTTATCTTATATTCTATTTTTATATTTTATATTGTATCTGCAAAAAATGTTTGACAAATTATCTCTATTTTTGGATTAGCTACCTGAATAAAATCTGAAAAATTCAATGAGCGCCTCCCTCTAATGAGTGCCCCCTCCAATGAGCACCCCCCAAAAATGATGAAAATTTAATGAGTGCCCTGGGTGCTCATTAGAGGAAATATGGTATTTGAAGATTTCTGTGTGCTACAGGCACTTTTATAGCCTGCACTTCCATATTTAAAGCCAATCTGAAAGACAGTATCTGTCAAAGTTTCCCCACCTTGCCTGCTGTTGGTACTTTGACAGCACTTGACCCCCAAATATTTCTTCTCTGGTTATGTTGTTGTTACATTGTTGGCAACTAGTTGTTACTGGGATTATGCTGCCCTTTTTGTTTACCACATTTGATGCAGTGTTATATTTGAATTGATTATTTTTTATAGATTCTTTCAACTGCATCATCTGAAAATTTTGATGATTCTCTTGCTGCATTGAAATGTAAAATTACTGGTAAGACCCATTTATAACAGTTTTCTGATGTAAGATGTGAATTCATATTGTATAATAGTGATTGGTTTCATTTGCTAGGCAGAATTGCTGATCTTGTGGGTAATTGAACTAGATGTCTCAAAAAACTTGCCTAAATTAGGTTTAATGCTTGAGGCAAGTCCCATACTAAAGTGAGAAAGGGGTTTTGTTTCCACATGAAATGTAAATTTTATTGCCTATGTTCATTAGGCTTGTTTCATTAAAAACACCTTGTGACTTCAACTTCAGCATTTTTTCAATAGCTGGGATTTGTATATAGTGGCAAATAAATATCTTTGCTTTTAGAATTATATTCTTAAAATCCATTTTGTTTTTAGAGTGCCCTCTTTCAGCTAAGTATCCTCAGTTCAATGAAACTGATTTGGTATTGGAATCTCTTGTTGATAAGTCAGCACAAATGGAGAGCTTTATTGAGATCTCAATTAAGCTCATGAAAAAAGTAGCAGGTATAATTTTGGTTTTAAATTTTTGTTTTGGTTATGGTGTTAAATTCATCATATAAAGCTGAAAAATGTAATATTTGGAGCTGAATTTGTTACATCTAGTTTGGTATGAGAATTGCATGTTGCTCTTTAGAGATTTTGTTATTATCCAGTAATCTTGAATGGGGCATTGTAGAGCTAATTTCTGTTATGATCATGAGATGGAAGAGTATGCTAAACTAGTCTTCCTGCTTCTTTTTTGTTACCAGAGGTGGAGTAGGGGCAGGGAAAGGATGAAAATGTAGAAAAAGAAGGAGAAAAAGAGGAGGAAGGAGGGGAAGACAAAAGAGAAAAAAATATGAAAGGAGGGAATGAAAATTTTCAGGAAAGAGATGAAGAAAAGGGAGGGGAAAGGAGTAGGAATGCGGAAAAAACCATTTTAGCAGATAAATTGTTAAAACAATGGAAGGAGAAACAAATTGTTAAAACAATAGAAGGAGAAACTTAATGGAAGCTGTTTTGCAGGAAGCTAAGCTTTCTTTCACCTCTGTTTACTGCGTATAGCATCATTGCATTTCTTTTGTCTTTGACAGAGCATGATATGATGCAGTTTGAGGTTTTATTCCCTCCCCTCATTTCCAGAAAAATTTCAGAATATATACATGTAAGTAGCACCAGGTAGTATGTTTCTTTTCCTTAGGTTCAAATTAACATTGGCAGAAGGAGATGCTTCTTGTGCTCCCAGATTTACTCCTACTGCATTATTAAATGAATATTAGACCTTCATAGGAATAAGTTGCTATAGTGTGGCATTTCATACTCCTAGATGTTGGGAGGTATGTGATGGAGTGCTATGCATTACGATTTATCTCAAAAATTTTAGAAAAGAGGAAAAGAGCCAGGAATATACTCATCTCTCAGTTTAGGTGACTAACAAGCTACATTTTCTTTAATAGTTATGAAGCACCATTAATTGCACAATATTGCATTCACCATAGTTTGACTGAGCAAAAAGAGGATCTGAATTGATCTGCTGGTGCTAATATAGGGCTTTCCTAATTAGCATTTTCCATTTTCTAAATATGCTACTCTGGGCAGTCCATGCCTGAAACACAAATGATCCCATATGTACATGTCTATACATGTGCAAAGTCCCCAGCACAAGTGAAAAATCAACTGTGCCAACATCACTATGAACTGTGCAGTCACACATGCCAAATAGGAACTTTGCTATCACAATTGCAACACTAGTAACTGTCACCTTTTGTCTTTTAACTCTGCTTTATCCTTTTTTATCCTAAATTAGACATTTGACTTGCATCAGCAAAAGAAAGTATGTTTTTTGGATTCACAGATCTGTGAATTACATGTGAATTGATGCTTTTGCATCAATTTTTTCTGGGAATGGTTTGCTCTTGATATTAGAACTGATAGATAATAGAGCAAGCATGTGTAAAATGCACACCTAGCAACAGTAATGTGCCAAAGAACTGTTGAGTAGAGGAGGGACTGTAGCAAACAAAGTTTATGAACAGCTACTAGATTTCTGAGAGTTGCAGACAAGTGATCATTGCAACTCCAGCTTTTACCTTTAAGTCAAAGAATTGCAGATGGCTTTGGCAGAAAAGTGGGGTTGTGACACTGACACATTCGTTTCTAGTAGTTTGTGAGATATGTGCCATTGCATACAGGTGTGATCACACTTCTTTCCCAGAAAAGCCTGAGTATGTTTTATTGCTGCAAAAGAAAGTAAAACTTTTGTATTGTTGTTGCTTGCCATAATTATTGTGATTATTTTGCTCAGGTTACAGCATCAAATAAAGTATTGTCACCAAGAGCTAAATGTTTCTGTCAGCTTCTTGGCAGCATTTGCATATCAAGTTTTGAGACAAATAATGATAGGTAAGTGACATTTAATCCATTTCTGCATTCTTTTGATGTTTTGTTATGAGTTTCTGATTGATGATGCATTTTCACATTTAATGGTAATTTCAGTTCCCAACTTGCTGTTTTGTTTTTCTCTCTCTAGAATTGTTTGTTGTAGTACTGTTTATTTCATTAGCAGACTGTCAAATTTAGTCAGTTTGTGCTTACAAGATTGCATGGAGCAGTGGACCTATCCAGATGGCATTGGAGTAAGTTATCAAGCATTTTGAGCAATGAATTTTGTGTTTTGTGTAGCTTGTGAAGATTTTGTCTTCAAGTATACCACTGTAGGGCAAAGTAGTGCTGAGATGGTAATTTTGGTGTTCAAATGGGTGCTTGTTGTTACAATATCACTAACAATATTGTGAGGCTAAGTGTGATCCATTGTATCAGTTTTCCAAGTCAAATTTCTTTAATGTGCTTTCCTGTAATTTTTGCCTGTATTGGGATAGGAAAATGTCATTATTAAAGTAATCAAAAGTTAATAAAATGAAAAGTTTGTTGTGGCCCTCTGGTGACATGAAACGATGGAAAGACACCTAAAACAGGATTACAAACCCACTCGGAAGAAGTTCATAGGTCAAAATAAAGTCAATGTCAAGCTTTTGGGTCATTAAAGTTAAGAAGTACAAATATAGCTTTGAATACAATAAAATTTCGAAAGTTTTAGGTAAATAAAGCCAAAATTGTGATTGAGAAGTCAAATATCTTCAAATCACCACTTATTTTTGAATTGACCATTGGATGTAAATAGCTTAATGCAGCCATGTAAATTTCCAGTTTTATTCACTGACATTCCTTACTCATTCATTTTGTTCTTTCTCAAAGATAGGCCCTTTCTCATTCTCAAAGATAGGCCCTCTTTTAACTCCCAACAGGTCTCTATTCCTTTAGCTCTCTTTCATTTTCCAATTCCTCGATGAGGTTTCCATTCCTTTTTTCCTTGGCCAGGGCTCTGGCCTCTTTGTTTACCTGTTTGGTACTTCTATCTAGCTTCCTTGTATGTCTCAATTTCCCACCTTCAGTAGATTCCCCCTTCTTTTATGTCCCCATTTCCATTTCCACCACTTGGGTTCGCTTTTGCATCATTTGTATTTTTCCAGCATTTAATTGCTTCGTTTGGTTGTTTTTCTTTATTGTACACACGATGACACCAGTATTCTATCAAAATGCATATTAATGAAATGCTATAGTTTAGCTTATTCATAAAAGAGTTTTTACTGCTTAGGCAATTTCGTAAAGTCAAAATAAGATCGAAATCAGCAGAAAATAAGTCAATTTCTATAATTATAAAAGTCAAATTCTGGGCGCCCTATTCAGTCTGGTAGAGTCCTGCATGAACTTGATACTTTTAAAGTTAAGGCAGGATTCTACCTGTTGCTATTCCTGTTTTTCTTATTGTATCCAGTAGTATAGTCCATGTATGCCTTATTTCCCTAAGTTATGTCAATCCTATGGAAATGCTTTTCGCCAGACACCCAGATGGCAACTACATTTTTTCTGATGCTATCTTTAGAGTGAAGTGGAAGGTTTCAACATAAACAAGGCTGAAACCCATGCGCATGCAGTAACGGAATTATTCAAAGCCATGGAGCTTCAAAATCAGGAAAAAGACAGGTTCTTGTTATTTATTGCTAGATTGTTTTTATGTTGGAATTAATTCCACTGTGTTCTTCACTAAAAAGTGTGGGAATTGAGGACAATTTAGGATCTAGGCATTCTTTAAAGACTTGGAAATCTTCTAGTACCTCCGCCGAAAGTACTTAGAAATCTAGTAACGCAATTCAGAGACCTTTAAGTTTGCAATGTATTGCTGTTTTATTCACACTTGTAAAGGAAGGAAATCAAAGTACCATCTTTGTACTTATCCCATGTGGCTGGCTTAGAAGCCTTTCTTGGCAGCAGGTAATTATTTTTCGCTTAAAAGTGGCTTTATTTGCTAGCAGATATAGCAATATTCATATTTTACTATGGCCAAGGTACTCGATTTATTCTGTGCTAGGTGTTTCGTTTGAATTTTTGGCGAACACCTTAAATTCCATTTTTATGTAGTGAAATCGTTATTTATTTCAGCAAAGTGTTAGAAATTTAGTTTTGTTCTGTTGTGCTTCATTCATACCCTTTGTAACTTTGATGTTTTACTAGCAAACAATCTTCAAGAAGGGAAGCTTTTTACACTGTTATCAGTTATTTAACCATCATAAGATAACTCTTGCTGGTAGTGACAAAACATCTAGTGATTGCAAAATTACATTGTTGTTGTTGTGCATATTTGTTTATCTCCTTTTCTGTTTTTGTAAGATGCATAAGGATTCAAAAACTTTCCATCTATTTTATTTACTAACTTTAATTTTAGGATTCACCACATCATGGAGAATTTGGAGAGGAACATTATTTTAATAAAGGAGAGTGTCCTAAACGATTTCCTACCGAGGTGAAGTTGCTGCCTTTTTGTGAATTCAACAGATGCTATGTAATGTTGGTGAATGTTGTTTGCATTAGTAAATAAATCTAGAATGGCAATGAGCTATGGAAGAATAATATCCAATATATCTCAACAAATTTCTTGTTTAGAAAATCCTGTACGTAGATTAGTGAAATATTCGTGGAATTGGTTATCCTGTCTTCTTTGAAACTTCAGCTTTGTTTTGAGCGGTTCACAGTACTTGTAGCATGGAGGTCCTTTTTAAAGACATTGTTTAGTGTCTTTTCCTATCCATTCAGCTGTACCCTTTCTTGCTATACTTCAGCTAGCAGAGTGAGTAGCCAAGCGGCCTATCCAGTTCCATTAGCTTGGTTAAAGTTAAGCATGGCTGTGAACGGTCAGAAACTGGATGGGCGACCTTCCATGTGAACGACCAAAACAGCTCGCTTTGCCATTCTTCCGAAGGGATGTTAAACTAGGGGTCCCATGCCTGGATGCGGCATGCAGGCCTAAATTAGCTGAAAAAGCAGGTATTACAGCCTACTCAAAATAAAGTAAACAACAACAAGTACTGATGTTGCTTTTCAAATCCAGCACTCTTTGAGGTAGCATCTCAGTCCCCTAACAGAATTTCTTACCATCTACTGTGTATTTTTTTGTTGTTCTGCTTTCATGTTTAGCTGCGATTAGCTCTTTGTTGAGTTACGATTTCAGTTTCTTTAATTTAAAGTGCATTTCCACTTTTCTTAGAAAAATTCGTGAAGTGTACTTGGATGTACTGTTGAATTGTATTCCGAAATGGCATTTCTCTACGTCAAGAAATGATGTCGCAGAAACTATTCATGGCGAATCGGTGTCCAAACTTAATCAATCATCAAAAAGCAAGGAAACGCTGGGATCTGGTACTAAACCAAATGATTCTTCCCTGTCCTCTCCTCTGCCCACTCCTGCTTCTGAAATGCAGCTTCCCGCAGAGCAAGTGGCGATGACGTCTACTTTTGCAAATGAAGTATGTGCTAGTTCAGAATATAATGGAAATTGGATCAAAACTGAAAGTGAAGGTGACTTGGATGGTACTGGTTGTAGCGTAGATTTGGAATTGAAAACAACAGAGCAAACCCCTGCTGGACGTGGTCCGTTTGCAGGTGATTATACTGATGATGTTGAAAAAGATACAATAGTTGTTGAAACAGAAGATCCTGTTACTGTGGCATCGGATGAGGATAATGTTATTGATGTAAATAAAGAAAGAGGACCTTTTGAAAATATAAACAAGATGCTTATTGAGCTTAGACTTGAGGATCAACTGCATCGGTTTCAGGACAATGTCATACGAGACACCGTTCTAGAGGCTGATAGGAGCGTTTTGAAAGAAATGTTAAAAGAGGCGTCTTTCCCACCCGGTGTTATATACGAGATAGTGCTATACTTAGATAAGAATGACACTAAAAGTCCAGGGAGGCGCTTTAAAGGAGACGTTTCAGGACGTAATCCCCTTGCAGGACCTTATACTGACTCGCAAACCCGACCTTACTACACAGCATCGAATTCAAGACAACAGAAGGGGCATGCGGGTTATGTGAAACCACCAAAGAAGAGATTACTTGGTATTGGACGAGGTAGTACTAACAGTGACAAGTACAAACAAGGAATTAAACCGCGTGTCGCTCCTTGGAGAGTCGATAAGGACGCTTCGATCGAAGGGAAGAACCAAGTTAAGGATGTGAATGATTGGCGGGTTAGAGGACCGGCTGGTCGGGGCCAGTCTTTGTTCATGGACAGTGAAAGAGACCATATTTCAGCAGTAGGATCACACAGACTAGGTATTAACTATTCACATCAGAGCAAAAGTGAATTGGGCGAGATTCGGCAGGTAGGGAAAGTCGAACCATTACAGCGAACTTCCATAGATGACATGCAAGGTATGGGATCAGAGAAACTACCTTCGCCTGTGAAATTTCAAGGATTTGGTGTACCACCACGTATGTGATTTAAGTATCACAAGCAAGGTCATTCGTCTCAGGAATATGTGGATGTAAAATCAACATTTTATCTGAACATTTATCTCTGTGATATTATAAGATTATGGTTCTTTACACTCTGTTACAATTTATCATAATAAAGCTTTATAATTCAGTATGATTTTACCGTTTAGCTTTACATAGTATTATTCATTGTGTTAGCTTTGTTTATCAGGGTCGTCAAAAGGACTTTCAAAGTGGAGGGGCCTGGTCACTAATGTTCGAGATAAGCCATTGAACCAATGAGATAAGCTCAGGCAAACATAGTCAAAAATGCTACTTTCTGAAAAAAATTGGGAGCTAGTGCGCCGCGCCCCCTCCCTCGGTTTCGACGCCGCTCATTATATATGCTTTTTGCATTGATTATGTATATCATACCGTAAAATTTCAAATATAAGCCTCCCGAATACAGGCCCCCCTGTAAATTGGCTCAAATATCCTTCCTAATATAAGCCCCCCAAATTAAGCATAGGGCTTAAATTTCGAATCCTGTGTGTATAGTAAGGATAATGAATGAACATGGACAGAACATATATAGAGCTCTTCTGTATTTACCTTGGTCATTTTGTGAAGTTTTATGTTTTTATTCTCTCTGGTTGGACACCGAATTGTGAATTTTTTGGCGTACATACGTCATCTGTTGACCTAAAAGACCTTCCGAATATAGGCCCCCCCAGAATATAAGCCCACCAAAAATGCTTTTAAAATACCCAGGGCATATATTCCAGATTTTATGGTAAACATAGTTTGTATAATTTCACAGTGTTGTTATACATCATTCATATCATATCAATAATTTATTTATTTTAGGCAAAAGAAATTAAGATAGCAAAATTACTGCTAATTAAGGCCTACTGGCATAAAAAATTAAAATATATTACAGGTGTAAAATAAAAATTGATACATATGTTAGGTACCCAACCTGTGGTATATATAATTTGCAAAGTCTACATTTGCAGCTCTCATCCTTCCAACATTTAATATGGCTGTTGAAAATAGAAAGTGTGCTTGTTTCTTTGATTATATTTGGTAAATTCAACCAAAGTCTATTTCCAACGAAGCATATAGTCTCAATTCCATATCTTGTTGTATGCACTTTTGGAAGCTGCGAGTCGTTACTGTGTCTTAAATTGTAACCAGTATTCCGCTCAGCGAAAATATCCTTCATGAATGGAGGACTTAAGCCAGACCTTGTTTTATAAATTTCAGTCATAAGCAACTGAAGATTCTTTACGTGGATAGATACCAAATTCCTTTGCTTCAGAAGAGACCCACAATCTGCTTGAAAATCTTTGTACGCAAAACGCAATGCTCTTTCATGGATACGATTTATTCTATGATTTAAAGTTCTGTCAGAACATCCAAACAAGGGGACTGTAGCATTTGTCAGGCATCTTAATTTGTGACAAACTCCAAAACCTTCTTTTATTGTTTCTTGCATAATGGGCCAGATTTTTTCGTTTGCAGCCTAAACTATGCACCCCAAGATAGCTTTCTAACGACTCTCATTTTTTCATGTATTGACTAAGAATATTGTCAACTCATTTTATTTCGCTCTATATTCTTCTATGATGAGACTGGCTTTTGCTGTTGCATTTTGCTAGCTGGGAAAGAAATATTTGTAATCATGTAAAGAAAGCAAGTTTGCATACCTGGATCTACAGTACAATCTCGTTAACTCGGACCCTCAGGGGGGACAGCAAATTCATCCGACTTAGGGAATGTCCAATAACAAACGATATCCCATTCCATCCAGCTTAGCAAGCCAAAAACTCAAGGATTTGCACACACCGGGACTTTTTAACGGCGAAAAAAGAGCTTAGCGCACATCGAAGATCTACGGGCCTAAGTACAGTACAATCCCAATAACTCGGACCCTCAGGGGAGGGGACAGCAAATTCGTCCGACTTAGGGAATGTCCGAGATACCCGAGGTCTCGATAACGGTCCTCAAATTCAAGGGGACAAGAAATCCGTACGGCTAAGCGAATGCCCGAGTTATCCAGTGTCCGAGTGAACGGGATTCTACCGTACTTTTTCTTTCGCTCATAATAACACAAACCTGTGTGTACATTTTTGAATATTCTTTTAGGGTGTTTACACGGGTTAAACCTGCTATTGCGTCTACAGAAAGTAATCAGGTAGAACAGGAAAGAAATCAGAGAAACATCAAAGAAAATATAAAACCTGCTATACTTTCTTGATACCTTGGTAAGTAACACCTGCCATAGTGTCTACAGAATGTAGTTTAAGCAACATTTATTGGAAGATTATTCATGGCACGATTCCTTTTCTCCGTCAAAAAGAACTTAAGCTCCGAATACTGCTACAAAAACACACAAAGGATTCATTTGATCTGTTATGATTCCAATACTAGCAGAACAAT
>OLMO02000297.1:13949153-13971851 GCA_900291935.2 Cassiopea xamachana
AAAGTGGCGAGAATGGTTTATGCTTACTCTATAAAGAAAATGGACGAGGAAGGAGAGCACTGGCCGATACTTGGAATATGCAGAGGGTCACAAATCCTTCCAGTTCTCACTGCCAAGACAGATTTCCTAGTTCATACGTCCTCTAAGAATTATTCTATCCCTCTTGATTTCTACAAGGAAGAGTACAAAAAGAGTAGGTTATTCGGAAATGCGCCTGAAGGTATTATTCGAACATTGAAAAATAAGCCAATCACAATTAATGCTCATCTGTATAGTCTACCAATTAAATTTATGCTAAGAAATCATATTCTGACCGACTTTTATCGGACTATTTCCACCAACAAAGACATGGAAGGCATTGAATTCATTTCCACCTTTGAAGGTAAGATGGTGAATTTGTCACTATTCCATTTGATCAATATTTATGCTCTAGAGCTCTGACTTTCTAAATTATATCTCTATTTTAGAGTTAAAGTTAACGAAGAAGCATTTCTCTTAGAAGTTTGAACATTCCGCTCTTTAAACCTCAGAAATCGCAGAAATTTGTCACACAAAAAGTTTGGTTGTCTAGCATGTCTCATAAACCTACTAGCTAATAGTTGCTAGTGGTTGCTCAATCGCTAATAACTTTCTCGCTAATAGTAAAATTATCTAAGAATACATCTATTTTAGTACTGCTTAGTATGAGATTGCCTGAAACATTGTGTTGGGTGACTGTGAAACCTCATATTCGAGTACCAACTTTTCGTTCATATCAGTTCAAAGAAATCTTTGCAAATCACGAGTAGTATACATTAGCAGACAGTCTCTATTGAAACGTAGGCACCTAACTGAAGTTCCTGTTTCTTTTAGTGATAAAACCAGAATGATAGAATTTTTATACACTTAAGACAGCCTGTCCATACTGGATTCACTTTCCGTGCCCCATAACCACAGACCAAAGAATCGGGGCTCCACAAGGCCCTTTGGTAGTTCCTAAAGTTGCAGCGTTCTCTGCATAAGAGGATGCCCCTAGAAATGTGTGCTTCCCACTTCAATAATGCCTCTTATGTTCTTGACCTTACTGGTTGCAACTCCCATCTAAGAGGGAGCTCACGTAAATATTACTCATCCCTTTTCTAATAGTTATCTAAAACTCTATAGTTCCAATTAGCTTGGGAATCTTCCATTTAGGATTCATCTTCAGTTAATGTCATCACTTTAAAGGAGTAGTTGAAAGGCAGAGAGTAAGCCATGCATCACTATTCTTCTGCTTCAAATCACATATATTTTAAGCACTTTTGGGAGTTCAGACATAGCCATGTTTCAGCATTCAATGCACGCTTAGAAATGCCATTTATTATTGATTGCGAACATCTAAACTCACAACCTTCTCCTCTAAGCACTAAAATATACTGATTTTCGTTATTTACAGGTAGACGGTACCCATTCTATGGATTACAGTGGCATCCAGAGAAATTGCTGTTTGTTTGGAACCCAATGATGGTTGCCGATCATTCAATTGATTCAATCCGTGTTGCTCAATACATTGCAAATTTTTTCATAAGTCAAGCGAGGAGAAACTCAAACAGCTTCTCTTCAAGGGAATATGAGGAGAAGAATCTGATTTACAAATGGAAACCTGTTTATATAGGCGACATTCCAGATACACCATACGAACAGGTTTATGTATTCCCTAGAATTCAAATGTCCCTACTATCATCAAATAGGCCATGAAATTTAGAAGTAACTATCAGCAATTCTGCTTTGCATCATTTAACTACCTTCGTATAATTTCGTGGTGTAATGAAATTACATTTATCAATCACTCTAAAGGTTAAAAACCTTACAGTTAGTTAGCTTTAGGGTTATAATACTAAATGGAGGCACTAGGCCCCGAGTAAAGTCTTAATAGGTCTTTCTCCATCACGTTCTTACTTACTCATTTATGTTTCCTTCCACGTTGGTTTTTATCACGTTTTCGTAGATCCATCATATGTATGTTATTTGTTTGCACCCACTTATATTATCCTCATACTGAAGGTGAGACTCAAGCATGAATCAAAATGTATAAGTCGAATCACACCGTCTAAGTCGTATTGTTTAAGTCAGTTAAATTTGAATAGTTATTTAATGGAATAGTCTTCATAGGTCAGTTAAATGGAATAGTCTTCATGGAATTGTTTATTACTCTGGATTAATCATCAGTATGGAAAAAGGAATATATGAACTCTTTTTTTCGTCGTTCTGCTTCTTCAATTGATTAAAAGGCTGCGATTTCAACCTGCAACATCAACATTAAGTCTTTCTCCAAAAGGTATTATAAATACAAAAATGCTTGTGCTGTATATAATATATATGAATTACTAAAATTGCATGTATATGTACATGGGCTTGTAAAAGTTATAGTTCCTGGAGTCGACAGAAAAAGTGTAGCGCTCAAAAAGCACCAGAGCATTCCAGGAGCTGCATTTGACCACAAGTAAGGTAGCTCTTAATTTGTTAATATTTAGTTAATTTACTGTCCTTTGGTATTCCAATGAATGAGCCAATTTCTTCTTTGAAGCAAAGTTAGATGCAGAATGACGTGTGAGTTGTAAACACATTTTCATTTACGAAGAATTCATCACAGCTCAATCTGCCAGGATTGAATTAAGTTTTAGCTCGAGATCTTCTTGATTTATTTTGTCATTGCACTCAGGTCTTGTTTGAATATCCATTTCATCCAGCACGTTCATTCGCTCTTCAACAATCTTCCTCATTAGAGTAACTTCAACATCATTCGCATATGATACGGTGTTATTAACAAAGGAACTGGCAGTGATGAATTTTTCAATTACCAACTTCAGCTCTTCTTCCTGCCTCTTCAAAAGAAATACCTTCCTATTTACTTCTTTTTCAATGCTCAGCATCATTTCCACTTCAGCAAGATCCAATTTGGCTCTCAGCTCTCCAATTTTACTCTGAACAATTTGCTTTGCGCTATTAGCGTTGTTGGATAAACTTTGTTGCAGAGAGAGAACTTGATTCAAGGATTCGTTTATTGATTTAGCTTTCTCTTGTACTTTAAATTCCATCAAAGCAAGCTGAAAAGCATGATTGAAAGCATGAGTGAAAGCAGGAGTGAAAAGATGAGCTAAACACATGATTAAAAAGCAGGAGTAAAAAGCAGAGTAGACAGCAGAATTAAAAGCCATGAATAAGAAACATGATTAAAAAGTATGAGTAAAAAGCAGAAGTAGAAGGCAGCATTAAAGAGCTGGGGTAAAAAGCAGAGTAGACAGCAGGATTAAAAACCATGAATAAAAAACATGATTAAAATGCATGAGTAAAATGCAGAAGTGGAAAGCAGGAGTAACAAGCACAAGTAGAAGGCAGCATTAAAAAGCAGGAGTAAAAAGCAGAGTAGACAGCAGGATTAAAAACCATGAATAAAAAGCATGATTAAAGAGCGTGAGTAAAAGGCAGAAGTGGAAAGTAGGAGTAAAAAGCAGGAGTTAATATTGTATTTTTATGCTGACCAAACTGTTTCCCACTTCCGAAGTTTGCCTTATCGTATATTCAATATCTTTTTTTGGCGATGAATAATTGCTTTTGATTCATGTATGTCATAAATGAATACATATAACAATGTAAAATAAAAAGGATTTGAATCAACAAGCTTTGAAACTGAGCAATTTTCCCTCAATTCTGTAGAGAGCTTCATGTTTCAAATATAGGAGGAATAAGCCTATAATTGGATGGGAGTGTTGAAGACACAAGTTACCAATTAAACAATGGTTTCCATTCTAAAGAGCCGTAAACCTAAGATGCACTTTTCAACCATTTTAATGCTGAAGGGCTTGCATAGCCACAGCGACAGAGCTTTAGACGAAAAGCTTTGTACGAGTGAGATTAAGGGAAGGGTTATACCGTAACCGAGCAACCATCCAGTGTCGAATAACCGCCCCTACCCAAATAACCGCCCTGAGAAAAGAGCAAAATCTAGCAATAAGCGCCCCTGTCCAATAACCGCCCTCCTTAAGCAGGAGGAAGCTCTCCTTTGCAATGATTTTACTGGTGTAGATGTGTGTAATAGAGTCTAACACAAAAATGAGCACATAGCTATGCTTCTCATTATAGGCATTACTTAAAGAGTGGTAACCCTACAAGTTTGGTTTCTTCATAGGTCAAATCAATTGAAAATAGCTACTTTTCGTCTTGAAATTTCTTTCGAGAGACGTTGATGATGATAAAGGTGATATTTTATCTGAATTGTATTGCTTTTTGTCTAGTTGCAGTGAACAAACATAGCGTTGAATGGTTGAAAATTTACGTTCTTTTTACCTGCACTGAGCAGTATTTGATAGCCGCCCCAAATCGAAGGTGAAATTTTGAATAAGCGCCACGGGTTGTTATTTCAGTATGTAACGGTATTTATGTTATAAAGATTACGTGTGGTATTTAGGTTGTGTTTTGGGATTGCATTTGAATGATAGTGGTAACTCAGCGTAGGCCAGCATAGCAATTAAGAACGTAGTTGCAGGGGCTGTTTAGCTTCCAGTTCCTACAGGAAGTTGTATGATTGCTGAGTGCTTACGGTAACTAAGCCGTATTTACTACCTTGGCTCGGTATTTATCGCAGCATTCTTCAACCTTTCCAAGTTCGTGCTTTCTATGATTTTCAATGAGACATTCACTGCAAATGCTTTCTTCACACGAATAGCAGAAATATCGCAACTCTTCCATTGAATGCTGATGACATTTCATTAAGTTTTCACCGGTTGCCTTGGCTCTTTCTTCCTCATGTTGTCTTACGTCATCATAAGTATGTAGCTGTGCGTCAAAGCCTAGAAAGTAAGATGGGTTGGATTCAAGTTAACAATCTCAATTTCATGTTGAGGCAAAAAGTCAAATGCTGAAATTTGAACTTCTACAGTGGCTGATTTACATCTGAATTCAGATAATATCATTACGTAATTGATGAGCTTTCTTGTCCTTGAAACAATCTTTCATAACACTGGTTCTACCAGCATAGGGCTCAAATCTTGGTTGGACGAGTGAGTACTTTCGAAGATTATCATTCGTCTGCTCGTGAAAACTGACACGTGACTTTGCAAACTCTCTCGTCCAATCAAGATTTGAGCCCTATTCTGGTTCTACATGATGTTGCTAAAGCTGAACGTGCTCATCGACATCTTCTGATATTTTTTTGGCTATAATTAGCCATTTCCAAAGGGCAGTAGTTTTCAACCTTTTTGGTGTAGCGGAACCCCAAGGATATATTCCTTTGGCTAATGGAGTCCCTGTTCACATATAAGAACAGGGGAGAGTTTAACTACACTGTCGATAGTAGCAATTGTGTAACTTCTGGTGGAACCCCTGGTTGCGGTGGTAGAACCCTAGGGCTACATGTAACTCCGGTTGAAAACAATTTCCATAGGAGTATGTGGGATGTCACACATTTCAGACAATAATTCTCTCAGAATGTCGTCGAATATGTCATTTCTATCTACAAGTTTTTTCACTTTTGTTAGTTATGAGCCCATGAAAATCACACAAGTGCTGTAGCGTAATGGAAAGTTGGGAGCCACGCTCATCTTTTCGGCAAGTTGTAGGGTATACGCCCTACTGTGAGATTTTCTGTTAATTTACTTGGTTAAAGGTGAGCGTACCCTCTTGGAGTTTGATGTCAGATTCATTCATTTCAACTTCATTATACCAGCCATTGCGAGGGAGCATTGAAAATGCTGAGGATTCAACATCTTCCAAGCATACCCTGCATCTCACTGACTGCATAAATGGTGTCACTGAAGAAATGCAATGAGCGCAGCAGGAGTGAAGGCATGGCAGAACTTTAGGATCGATGCATCTTTGCTTACACAAAGCACAACTCAGCATGCTGTTGTTGTTGTTGGTGCTGCTGGTCTTGTTCATACTGTATACAGGGGGTAGTTGTTGTGACCTACAACGAAAGGTGTTAAATTCTGATTGTGATAGAGAACATGTATGTAGATGACGTAATTATTTTGTCGTCCTATATGTGATTATACAGTCAAGAAACTGGTAAATGTGACCTTACCAAAGATGCGGAATCTGTCGTGAACATTTTATGGCTCAAATTGCAAAATCAAATTCAGTAAATAAGAGCAAACTCGCCAGTGGTCTTGCAAGGGTCCTGGGAGAGTAGATAGGACGTTTTAGAAGCAAGTACATGTGTTACAGAGGCCTCACTTTTATGAGAGAAATTGAAGGAGTATTAAGTAGAACCTTCTACACACAGCAGAGCTTGTGTCTGCTTGATTATCAATTCTTACCTGCAACTGCTTTAAGTCCTAGTGAAAAAGGTTGTATAGACATGTAAAGCCTTCTTCATAAAACCAGGCTGAGCTGCAAAGATACCAAATGGAAGATACTTGCTTTGGGAATTATTCTCTTGATTTACTAATTGAGTGAACATCGGATACTTGTATTGATTAAAATGAGCATTTATGGTGAAGTTCAAAATGGTTTGTTTGAATACCTACATTATACACTCTCTTGTAGTGTAAGCTAAGTTTGATCCTAAGGAGCAGCCTGCATCAGAAGCAAAATAGATCATGGAGTGTAGAAGTGAATGGGGTGGGTGTTGTTCTATGAGGTTTATTGAAAATTGTCGTGAATATCATGTACATGATTTGCATTTACAAAAACTCTGACAATTCACGTAACTTTTAGTTATTGTTTCAACGCAATTTAACCTTAGCGTCGTATTATTACGTTTCGTTGCTTTGTTGCACAAGTTGCGTTGCAGTCGAATAATATCTCGGTCTCGTATCTCTTAGTCCATTGACGAGGTCTCACAACTATACATTGTTTCTTTCTCTATTTGTCATCATTGTGGAGAACATATGTCTGGTGCATACATTTTACTGATAGAATTAAGACAGTTTTATTATTGAGCTGAATATTGAACGTTGGACATAATGATTGCATTTCATATAAAGAATCCTCTTGTGCAGAAGACTTTTCCCTTCAATGCATTTCTTGTCAGCTTTGTCGTAGTGCACTACTCCTCATTCAAATTTCAAAAACAGTCTAGAGTGTTTATACAACTATTGTTGTGGTCAATAACAACTCAACACCGAATGGCCAAAAGTAACAATAACGATGCCTTTTTTACACTGTAAGTAAACAATACCTATTCTGAAGAATGCATCCAAGAATTCTTTACTGCAGCATTCGCCTTGACTCCAGTGATTTAGCAGGTTTGATGCTACTGAACATCAGCCTTGTGCACTTCGGCCTTAGTAGTTGAAAATAATGAAGCGTCCTTTTAAAGGCAGGTAGTATTATGTATGCATCAACCTGTTTTATTTGAATTATTAAAGCATTCGTAGCTACAGAACTTTGATGATTAGATACAAATTTAGAAGCACCAGTCCTTATTGGTGTGCTGCTGGAAATTTACTAGCTAAAAGGCCCATAGTAAAGGCAGGGATGAGCTAGACACATTCCGTTGAGGGGGTGCGTTTTCATCATTCTGTACTGTCACTAAAGTCAAAAATGGTCATGGCAAACATTATGATTAGGGATGCCGGTTCGGGGCTAAAAATCTCAAGCCCGGACTCCAGGTTTTTTTTTTAATTAAATATGAATGGCTTACGGTGACATTTCCTATTTTTGTTTCAATTTTAACACAGTACACTCTTGTTTCATTAGATAGAATGAATATAATGAGACTTTTTGAGGTTCAAAATAAATGCAATTTAAAAATTTTTAAGATTTAAAGAAGGAACAAGTGCAGTCAAGACTTAACAATTTCTGTGTATTCAAATTATGGTTCTGCGTCTACATGTCTCTTTGGTATCTTTGCGATATCTAATCTTCTACTTGTTCCACTCTTGCTTTGTTTTACGATAAAGTAAGACATCAGATGAAGTAAGACAAAGATTTTAATATATTCCTTTGGTTTTCAGACCAAGTTACAGCTTTAGTATTTTAGTTAAATCTTTCAAAATTAATCTTTGGTTCTAAATAGGAAAAATTAAGATCATATACGCTCAGTAAAAGATGAAAGTTGCTACGTTTGATGGTATGTTTTTCATGCGCTAGTAGCACATGACAATATTTCCATACATTCTAGCAACCTTCATTCTTCTCTTCTGAACATCCTTGGGCTGTGGATAGAATCTGGTGGAAGTTCATGCCATTGGAAGCAACCTAACAGGAAATTATTCTCGAAGAGAATTTTAGTGCTTTTCATTTACCCCATTACCTTGTTTTCTAAGCTGGATTTAATGTCACTCTTGTGCTTGCTTTCTCAGGCCCAAGTACACGTCTTCACTCCACGAGCGAGAAGGTCTTTCTGTTTGATCAAGAGAAACAGCAATACGCGCCTGCGCATTTACCATCTTTCAGAAATTCAAGATGGTGGCCACATCAGGATGTCGGAGAATCTCACAACAGAACGTGATTGAAAGGACTTCTTGTGCTTGTTTTCCATACTTTCCATCAGAGTTAGCACTGCACGGAAATGCACTCTTTGTCTAACAAGAAGCGTTGTCAAACACAACTATTACAACGTTTTCGGATATCTTCAACATCTGGATTGCTTGACATTTTGTGAAGAAGTTACACTTAAATAGGCTTGTAAACAGATGCGAGTTCTATCCGAATAATGAAAAATTCAAAAACAGAAATTTAATCAGAAATTTAAGGACTAATGCAAAACAAAGCCAACAATAGAATACATATAGCCAGGGCTTTTTCTGGAATTTTCTGGAATATTCTGGAATGTGCAATTATGCCTTTGATATCCTCTACATCAGAACCTTTTCATTCGTAGTCAATAAACTTGAACATGATTTATGTAGTTAATCACATATATGTAGCATTTTAGACAATACTAATCATCTGATATAGGTAGCATTGACAATTTAAAAGGATTTGCTGCACATTTATCCTTCTGATGTCTCGTTACTGTTATCGTAATTATTGTTTTTGTTATCAATGTTTTATTTTGCTTATTTTTGTGCGTAATTATTATTTTGAAGACAAAGTAAGATACCAAATCGATAGCTTGTTGATTTCCATTCGAGAGTACTGAATTGATGCTGAAGATGGGAATCGCAGCCTTGTAGTGAATTGAAGAAGCAGAACGACGACAAAAAGAATCCACATATTTCTTTATCGATAGTGACGACTGATCCAGGGTAATAAACAATTTTATGAAGACTATTCCATTTAACTGACTTATGAAGACTATTCAATTACTGAAGTACTAAAGTACTGAATTGTCCTCAATTTTGTGCTTCATAAATAGTCTGAAAATTCAATACCACAAAATGCCTTTTAGGCTATTTGACAGATGTTTGATCATGTCTTGTAATGCGTATGTTCAGCCTTTTCAACACCCCAGCTAATATTAGTAACTCATGGTCACTTTTGAAAATTCTGCGTTAAAAGTCAAAGCCCTAAGTGTGTCTTCGTTAATTCTTATTTGCAAATAATTTCATAACGTGACTCTTCAAAAGAAAGCTTGATGGCTGATGTAATTTTGATCGTCGCATTCTCAAAGCATCAAAAAGTGGAGGAACATGAAATACTAAAATAATCGCACATAAAATTGGCAATTACCACCTTTACAAAGGTTGCAGAAAGCATGAAAGGACCTTTACTCTGGTGACTGTTTCCAGCCTCCAAATCATGTTGAGATTTCATAATTCAAACCTGTTGAGCTGAATTTTTGGTATTCATCTCCATTGCACAGCATTTCTATACAAATTCATTTTGATTTTTTTGTTTCAACTAAAGCACATGTTGGTAAAGACTACTTTAAGAATCGCCTTCAAAACATGTGGTGTATGTTGCCTCCGGGGGCTAGCCCCTCATTAAAAGGTGAAAAGCTATTTTGCCGGAGATTTTTCCCATTTACAGTACTTTTTAAAAGCCCCCTTGTCGGTAGAGTCAGTCCTCATCGGAAAAATGCTGGCATCACCTCTGGTTGTCTCGTCCTTTCCTAAAGGAACAGCGTCATATCTAAGTACTGAGTGTAGCAAAAGGACAGTAAACACGAACAATAGATACCAAGAGAGAATCAACATAAAATTTATCAGTTTTGCTAGCACGGGCTTCATGAAGATACATTGAGCAAGTAGAGACATGCAGCTATTTTAGCTTGAAACATGATAGCTCGCTATCACTCTGTCCTGAAATGTGAATGCTAGCAATTAGGCAGGCCTATATAATATTGCTGACTTTACGATGTCAAAAGAGAAAGATTGCCTTAGAAACAATCTTTTTATGTTTTTACTACTTCTCCTTTTTCTTGTAGATTGTGAGCAAATACAAATCACCAGTGGATTCATTTTAAGGGGCTCCCAATCCCCTGTTTTCCCTGGGCCCTAGCAGATATAAATTTGACCCTTCAGATCATCTGCACTGTCTTTACTTTCTTGCTATGTTGTGCCTGTGTTGCTTATTCAAAGATGGTTCTCGGCACTTTCCATCAGGGGAGCTGGTTCTTCAGATGGGAGGAATATCATGTGCTTAGTAGATTTTCAACCGCTAATATATCATTCTTGAATACAGTAGAAACCTGTATAAAGGAACTTATGTTTTTCCTGGGCAGCCTGGAGAGGCTCTTAAATAATTGGTTGGTATTCTTAATTCCAGCCTGTAAGGTTCTTAACAAGGTTCTTATATTCCAGTCTTTCTCAAACTGGGGTGCACCCCCACAGGGGGCACGATGTGATGCCAAGGCAGACTTATGGCCCCGGCGAATAGGCTATAACCCCAGGAAACATGTGTGTTTATAGAATTTTATAGATAGTGATCTTATTTATAGGCACCAAAGCAAGTGAAGGGCGCAAAATATTTTCTCTTTCCTTCGTAGGGCTTTGTAAAAAATAAATGAGAAGCACGCCTATATACAGCACATGCCTTACACATTAGCCCAGTTTTCCGCACAAGAACTCTTGACAATTTGTAAGAACACCTATAGGTTAGAATTCTTGTTTAATAATCTGGCAATCTGTTGTGTGACTGAAAAATTCTGGAAAAATCTTGACGATTCTTGCGATATTGTGAGTGGCCTTTTTGCAAAAAATTGATAGTGTCCACTTTTGAAGTCTTAAACTAAAATAACATGAAACGTGTTATATAAGAACTATTCCATGTTTCAGATTCTTTGGGGCTCTTATTTAGAGGATCCAAAAAGATGAAATTGCAGCCTCAGGGTTCTTATAGACACAGATTCTTTTATGCGGGTTTCTACGGAATGCCATGTGATAATGTACGTACAAACTAACTGTTCTCACAGCAAAAAATAGGGTAATAAAGTATAACGAAGACAAAATAGCAAATTTTGATGTCGAAAGGGAATGTAAAGGAATCTCAAGCGTAGTAGGTGCGTAAACACAACGTTGCTATGTTGCGTAAACAAAACGTTGCTATGTTGCGTAAACATAAACTTGCTATGTTTCTAGGGTTGCTACGTATTTCCATGCTCCCTTGGCTTTTGTATTGTAATTGTTATTGTAAGTTTTACGAGAAAAGAAAAAAATACAACGAATTTTCTCTTCGCTCCCCCATTCCATTGTGATTTCATGGAAATTCCCTTTCTCCCTTCCAAACATTGCATCGAAATGTCAGGAAGTTATAAAAAAAGAGTGATAAATTGCATGACATGATTTAATCAGCGTTCATTTATGCAACTATGACAATTCCATGGTTACATTGATACGTAATTATATTTGTTTACGGAAAGAAATTGTTTTCTGTATCGTTAATTTATGAAGTTTAGTAATAGAGATCATTTGTGAGGACGTTATAAGATCTATTTTTAGAATGTATATATTTTGACCACGTGGAGTGAAAGAGCACCTTAAAGTAGCTATGTGTTGACAATTTTAGGCAAAAATTGTCAAAATAGGCTGAAATACGGCCAACTAAAGGCAGAAGACTTACCATACGAGCCAATGTATATTTCTCCTGGCTCCAAACATTTAGAACCAGACTCAAAATACAGTGATTTGATAGGAACTATGTCAGCATTCAATTGCCTATATCTCGGTCATTATTTTTCAGATCGAGCTGAAATTTGTCAATGATAGCTATTTCTAAGTGGTTTTTTCAGAATTTAAAGTCAAAATTAAAATATTTATGAAGTTTGGTAATTGGTCAACTTTCACTTGTCACATAGCTATTACGTAATCATATTTCTGATTGGTTAAGCTATGACTGGCTATGATTGGCAAGTTGCTTATTGGCCAACTGCTCGTATTGAAGTTATCAGTGCTCATTCATAACTAGTTAATCACTACTATCTTATTCCTTCCTACATGGGTGATTTGTTCATCATACAACGCCTACTGTGATAGCCAAGGAAACTGTAATTGATTTCAGTTGAGTTTAGTATTGTTTAAAGATACGACCTTGATGATATGCTATTTACCTTCATACAGCGCCTAATTAGGAGTGGTCTTGGCCACTAATAGTGGTCTTGGAAATTCAAGCAGTTGTCTTGGAAAGAGAATTAGGGGGAGAAATGGGACATGTTGATAAGTTTCTTGTCCAGAAACCAAAGTCCATTTCCCGAGAAATTTGAGCTAGATGACTATCTTAAGAAGGCGTTTCCTACGCTTTTCAACAGTCTGAAGGGTGTGGTTAGCCAAAAGTTTCAGGGGGCCTTGGCCCCAGACTCTCTCGTTATGCACAGTTTTCAGGTGAACTAGGCCATACCGAAAACTGGTCCTGTTACTGCATGGCGAAATAACAGAATTCTGAGAAAAATGTCCAGCGTAGGATCAGTATGGAATGCACCAAGGGGTTTGCAAAAGAGTTGTGTTGGAAATTCATGCTATATTAGGAACTGCATTCATATTTTGGCTTGCCTCACTCATCATGTTATCAACTACACTCATTTTTTTTATAAGCAACTGCTTTATAAGCAAGGCAGTACTCGGCAAGGCAAAAAGTTAAGCAATTTTAGTACTGGATTGAAGACTGCTAAGCAATTTGAAAAATTGTATTTTTAGTACTTAACAGGAAATGTGAATTGACACCATCTTATTAACAGGAATATCCTGTGCAAGCGTTATCTGTCCTCAATACTTGCTGACTTTCAATACTTACCAATTATCAAACCGTTTTCAGTTTAAATGACCCTATGTTTACCTTTTTCTAATCTATTTTCAAAAAACACGAACAAAAAGTTAAGCAGTTGCTAAGCAATTTTGAATACTCAAATTTGCCTTCCAGCTAAGCAATTTTTAGTACTGAGCCCGAGTTGAAATTGCTTATATAAAAAAACGCGTGTACGTTTCACAATTCAGATTGAACTTTTTAATCCCTAATTCTTGCAGCATTTTCATAACAATATTTTCAAAGAAAGTTAACTGCTGGACGATTTCCGTTAATGACCATACAGATTTTGAAAGACGTAAGCAAAAACATTTCAAACTGCGGCATTATGATATCTGTCGGATAGGGCGATCGTCTAAACTATACCGGATAGCATCACAATAATATGGCTTGACTTTCATATCACCTACAGACGGAAGTGACTTTCCTTCTCATTTGAGGAGCGTCTCGTACCGGATAGCTTTGGCATAATGTAAGTGGTACCCCATAGCTGATAGAAACTCGCGGCGCGACGATAGCTATCCGGTATAATGTAAACGGAACCTAACATTGCTTTCCAGCAGCATACATGCACTCTCATGCTTCCCACTGGCAGTTTTTGGTTGCTATGGGGCAAAGTGCCCTGTAGGAACTTTATTAATTGCCTTTGGTGTGATGATTTACGGAATTTACTTAAAGGAGATATCATGAGAACGAGAAAATCGAAGCATATTCCTACGAAGTATCTGAAAGGCAACGAAAACTTTGAAGACAGTAAAGTAAGTGTTAGTGTGTGTTACAAAATGACTTTGTAATTATCGAGTCACTAAAGATATGACGTTACCTAGATACAACATAAACTCTTTCGTTAGCATGTTTCTTACGATACCACTGTTTTGATGTAGCGATAGACTTGATCATTTAAGTGCTACGTTTGAGGTGTTGATTAAATTTCAGATAATTGCAAAAGAACAGAAAGCCATTTATATGACATATCAAGTACTGCTGAATCATTTCTTTAAAGAGAACACCTTGTTATGTACTTTGATTATACTCAACGTACTCTCTTTGTCAGTTTCCTGCATTCATTAATGCTGCCAAATGGTGTGTACTACTCTCTGCTAGACTTTCATTCCATCGGGTTCTCTATTAGGGCGCGTTCCGCATACGCCTACCTCTGTGTAACATAGCATTCCACATTTATCACAAAGTTTGGGATCTTTTCTACAACTGGCAAGCAAGTAGCAATGACCCTGTAAAGCAAAAATGTATTGCTAAATAGACGGATAAACTTCGAGGATATCTGGAAATACTGCTGCTGCTGCTCAATGTAAATGAAAAAATCTGGTCTCTTAGGCCCTGTCCAAACGCTTTCAACAATCTATTTAGTTTTATGCTGAGAGCTTTTGAATACTATGCGTAGTGATGTTTTGCGATGTTTAGCGATGTTTCTATCATGTTTAGCAAAAATCAAATCCCGTTGAACATGTTTAGTGAAATCAGCATGACTGATTGGACGAGACTAATGACACAATTCGATTATCGAATGTTTTGTGAAATGTTGAGAGCGTTTAAACAGGCCTTACTTTAGACTGTTTAACCTAATTCCTTAAGTCCGAAGTTGAGGAGGAGCAAATGGACCTAGGACTTCAAGGAGTGCTATTAATGCCAATGTGTCGATGAAATTGTCTTAGAGCTAGTTCGTATGATGAGCCGTAGATGAGCCGAACCTACGCATTTAGCAACTTGAGTAGTTAAGTTCATCTTCGGTTCAGCGTATGAAACCACAGAAAAGCATCGGCTCGAGCCACAGTCACGCTGTTCATTGGTTCAACACTGGCTCATCTCCTCCGGTCACGCCATTGCTGAACCAATGCTATAATAGGTTCGGGTCATCTATGGCTCATCGTATGAACTAGCTATTACTTTAGACTATTTAACCTAATTCCTGACAGCAATTTTGTTTTATGTTCTTCCTAGCAAAATAAATCATTCTAGGAACGCATGAAACGTTCAAAAATTGGGAATACATGCATTCAGGGGCACACTCAAAAGTAAAAAAAGAGCAACTATGCAAGTTGAAATTTGATAAATGTTCTGCTACGTCTAAAATACTCGGCAAATTCAGCATTCCTCCTGATTTTACTTGAAAACCCGTTACTGATAGTACCTTACTAACCAATGAATGGGGTGAGTGGCCAAGCGGCCCAGCCAGTTGCATTAGCTTAACTGAAGTTAACCATGACTGTGTACGGTCAGAAACTGTATGGGCGACCTTCCAGATGAACGACCAAAACAGCTCACTCCGCCGTCCTTCGGAAGGGACGTTAAACTAGGGGTCTCATTCCTGGATGCGGCATACATAGTAGGCCTAAATTAGCTGAAAAAGCTAGGTATAACAGCCTACTCAAAGTAAAGTAAACAACAACAACAACAACAACAACAACAACATTGGAAGATTTAGCCTCGCGATCGGAAAATTCCTACCACGACTCTTGGAAAGTGTCTCATGTACCACCAAGGTCACATGATCACAAGTAGCTTAATTTTGGCATACTCATAGCACTACTTTCAGTACTATACTGCTTCGCCAAGGAATATCTATGTTCAACATTCTTTAAAACGTTTAGATATCCCTGTTCTCTTCCAAACCATTGGTAAGGAAAAAGATTTTTGTGAATGTACAAAGTTGAACAAATAGCAGCTTTACATTTGCTCTGAGTTTGTTCTGGAAAGAAATTTCCTTATTGAACACGGTGATTAGGAGCTCCATTGATGGTATTCCATTGATGATTTTGATCCATACTATACACATTGACTAAGTGAAGCAACCCTTACTTTCCTGTAGCTCTAATAAAGTCTATTTCATTGTATGTGTTAAATATTTTACCTCATTCAGTTGGAATGGAAAAGCATATAGTCGAACCACTGAATGCACCAAAAGGATGGCAAACACAAACAGCAGGTGCTAGGAGAAAATCAGCATCACTTGTTCAAAAATTTCTAAATACAAACTTGTTATTTGGGATTACTTTTGAACTCAATTTACTTCAAGAAGGTTATGAACTTGTTATCAGCTATGAAGGGCTTCATTTTTGCAATTAGTAACCTCTACATGCTAAACGTTTAGAACTATCAGCTTACTTGCTAGAACTTTGAACTACTGCTTTGCTACTCAATAATTAGCCAACATATTTCTCACGATGACTAATATGTTTAACCAACATTCGATAGAAAATACTAAAAGCTAACAATTGGAAGAACCTTTAGTTGTTCATCATGTTTTGCAACACCATATACTACTAAATTAACATCTTATCCGTTTACATAAATCAAGCATTATATGGTTATGATGATGTGAAATAATGTTCTGGTGTACAATCATTTGTGTAATGTTAGGAAAATATAGAATGCTTAGTGTTTACCTTCATAATGTTAAACTCCAAGTCAAATACAGCTCACAATTTCTGATCTCAAATACTGATGCTTGCTTTCTTACTCTCCCTTGTTTATTTGATTTCTCATGGCTTTCCGGTCACAAATACTTCAGAAAAAGATTTATGTGCAGTATAAAAGCCAATTAGAGACTAATAAAACAACAATTTTTGCAATGCATCATCCTCAGTGTCAATGGAGAAGCATAAACAGATTCCCAAAGAGTAGGTATGATGGTACAAGATAACTCCTTCCTTGTTGAAAAATCAGTGTTGAAGTATGTGAATATTTTTATTATCTCTTGGCACCAAACCCCTTCCATATGCTATGATTGATTACGAGGAAACAGTTTAGCGTGATTGAAAACATTTACGATGTGATTAGAGGTGAAAATAAGCATTTAATGTATGTAACCTTGATAATTTGGTTACGATATCATCTGCTGTGGCAACAAATTGTGCTAAACACTTTTTCATAAAAATAATATTTATAAAAAATATTGCAGCTCAGATTCAATGAACTTTAAGAATACTTTGAGAATACTGCAAGGCTCAAGCTTCACAAGAGTTAGAATTTTTGTATTTTTAAGTTATAGTACTGCTTGTAGATTAACTTTTGCACTATCGATGAAAATTCTGTTCCATGTTCCACTTTTGTTTTGCTTTACAATGCAGCAAGACTTCAAAGATCTGAATGTATTTCTTAGATTTTCAGACGAAGTTAAGTCGCAAAACTATAGTGCAATTTAAGGCTATGTAATAAAACAATCAGGCCCGTCGGAACGAAATTGATATTGGGGGGGCTGCGAGCGAAGCGAGTTAAAATGGGGGTCCGGGGGCTTTCCCCCAGGAAAATTTTTCAAGACCACGCCCTTTTTATCGCTGGAAACGCCCCTTCTGTACAAATTACACAATCACATGATGTTGAAATGACGTTATTTAGATGTTTAATTGACAACGAACACTATTTACAAAATTTTTAAATCTTGAAAATTGAATTTTATGATTGGCTGAAATCCATATATCTGTCATGTCATCCACTAACATTACCTTTCTTAAACTTCAAATGGGCTTAAAAAGAAGCTGGTTTATAAGAAACGAGTACAAGACTGGTAGAAAAATCAAGAAACTCTAGTACTATGCCAAAGAAAACTTAAGAAACTAAAATCTCTACAAAAACTCCAAGGACTATATAACAGGAAAGTAATAGTATCTATAGACACGATTTTACCATAAATGGTACTTGCAACTTGTGATTTTCATCTGCTTGGGCTTTTTTCGCAATAATCAGAATATCTCCATTCAGTATTGCTCAGCACCCAAACATGATGCAATTTAGCGTTCGAAAATAAGAAACCAAATAAGAAACTTTTAGTACTAAAATGGCGAAACTTTCATGCCAAATTAAGAAACTTTTAGTACTAGGTACTGATCCAAGTTTCTTATAAAAAAATGCGTGCATACATCTATGAACGAGTAATAAATGATTTATTGGGATAACTGGTTGATCTAATGTCTTTATCAGCTTAAAGCTTGCCCGTTAAAGCATTTTGTCGAGAATTTAAGGAACAAACACTAGCAAATTATTGGGGGGGGGCTGAAGCCCCCCAGCCCCCCCCCCGGTTCCGACGGGCCTGACAATGATGCACGAAAGTTTCCATGGGAGTCTCTTCTTTGCATTAAGTGCGACCTTGCTTGATAACTGCCGAGATCTCGGTAAGGGGGCTAAAAATGTGTTGAAAGCTACTCCAAAGGTGTTAGCTGATATAAGAACAATGCTCAATTCCTCACGCGACAGTTTCTAACCTAGTAGGCGGGCTCATATGAACAGAACATGAAATCTGTCTCGCTAAGTGAGCTAGTATTCGCATCGGAGGAATCGATAGTATTCTGGAAGAAGAGCTTGAGTCTGAGGACCCATTTGTAGCTACTACAGGCTGAAAGTATTGTTAAGCAGAATGAAATTAGGCATACATAAAGAAATCAACGAATGTCAGTATGGATTTATGCCAGACAAAGAAACGACAAATTCCGTCCGTGTTCGTACTTAAAAATTTGGCAGAGAGATGCATTGAAGTGAAGAAGAACATCTATTGCTGCTTTATTGACTTCACTAAAGCTTTCGATAAAGTTCACCACAACATCCTACGTGAACTGCTTATTGACCCAGAGGCTCAATACAGAGATTTACGACCAGGGGTGAAACTACTGGGGGTATAGGGGTGAAGCACCCCCAAATTGGTGATTTGTCGGACAATTTTGAGCGCTTGGCATGTAAATGATCTTCCTTCAACGCTTACTTTTTCTACTGNGGGGTCATATGCAATGCATAAGGTTAGTGTTTACTTGTAACAATTTGTGGAGTTGTAAATTAAAACTGTGAAGTTGTACTTGATGAAAGAGCCTAATTGCATATAAGTTGTAAATAGGGCATCAATATTTGAGAGACTCAGTAAGCAGATATGACCTAAAAGTAGGGCATATCTACTTACTGAATCTCTCAAAAATAGGGCATATCTAATTGTTCCAGTATTGGGAGGTGTATTCTAAACCAAAGTGAAGGGCTTGATCTCAAACATTTTTCCGGGGACAAAGCCCCCAGACCCCCTTCCTTTCTATTCATTGAGATATTTTTGTTACAGAGTTATAGTGTTTGTCATCTACCAACATTCAAAAGAGCTTCCCTTAATACAACAGTGGCATGATGGCATAACTTTGGAGTCACTTTTTCATATGTTGCTCCTCGTCATCAAAATTTGATGAAAGCAGGTTAGGAGATCAGCTTTCCTTTTTCAGCATGAAGATCAAGTAGGAAAACAATTTATATCCTACTTTGCAGAAGGGCGTTTTCCAACGTTCTAGAGGGTGTGGCCCCCAAATTTTTCCTGGGGGGAAGCCCCAGACCCCCAGTTTTCCTTTGCTCCATATGCATGTTCTATTGGCTGTAGCTTTCCCAAATACTTTGACTTCTATCAACACGATGTTGTTTTTAAGGTTCATCAGTGTAAGTTCTACGTGATATGCGCCTTAGCTTTCACGAGGTTTTGCACCCTTCCTCAAAAATGGGAAACTGTCAACCACTGGATGACTTTTAGTTTCTCTCCTGCACATCATGTAAGCTCACTTTTGGAGACCACATTCATCTTTTAAAATAAAGTGCACCTGTCAAAATTTGTTATTTTAGGCCTGATCTTAATGACTTTTATGCATGACACGCTCTTTCAAATTTGATGGAACTCCCTTTTGTCGGGCAACTATGCCTCACACCCCCCAATGGAAGCACCCTAGTTTCGCCCCTGTGTACGACTCGTGCAACATCTTTACTCTAAGCAGCAAGCTAACACAAGCCTAAAAGACCAACTCTCAAACTTCGTGGAAATTGCAAGAGGATCGAGATATGGATGTGCAATGTCACCTGATATCTTTTCGTTATACTCTGAAGATATCTTTAGATCAATAGATAAATTAGAAGGAGTAAAAGAGGTGGTGTCAATATAAACAATATCAGATTTGCAGATGGCACAGTTCTTATAGCAGAGAGTGAAAAGAATCTACAGAAATTGCTTGATGTTGTTCAAAAAGACTGTGAGCATTGTTAAATGTAAATTAAAGTGCAAAAGACCGAAGTGATGGCTTTCAGCAAGAAAAGCAACCCCTTACGATAAAAGTAAGTTTGAATGGTGAAATGCTGAGACAAGTAAATCAATTCAAATATCTTGGAGGCAACATGACATCTGATGCAAAGAGTACAGTAGGCATCAAGTGCAGGATTGCAGCTGCCAAAAGTACATTCATGGATGTACATTAATTGTTCCACAAAAGGTCCTACTTTACAGTGACAGATGAGATCAAGTATAAAACAAATTAATGCAAAAATAATGTTTCTTGGAGGTGCTATTTGTAAATTTAGTGTTTTTATGCACATTTTTCGTTCTTAAGAAAAGATGTTAGCCTAGATCCCTCGCTATTTTTACTTAGCTTCTTGACTGCTTGTAATATGGGGTCATTCAAAAAGTATGTAACGGTTGGGGGGTGGATGGGTATGCTGCGGAAGAAACAGGAAGTGGGTGTGTAACTTGCTTTCGCTACGTAACACCGATAATTAAATGCAATAGTTCTGCTTTTCCATTTTCTGATGAGTGTTTCCAAAACAATACTCAAATAAACAATGAGTTTAAACCTCCAAATCGAAAATTCATGTGCAGTTTGATCATATCTACCAATTAGCAAAACTTAATATCGTCAGATTCTTAAAAAATTTTATAGTGCACTTCTGGTAAGAGTAGCTACCTTCAATTTTTTTTAATGTTCTTTTTTAATTTCTTACATATTCCTGTTTTGGAACAGCAATATGTAGAAACCGTTAATCAGTAATGAGGGTACCATTTTTTCCAGTTTGTGGGTACGTGTATGTGACTGTTTCCTTGTTTATCTCGTTTTGAAAATTGAACACTTCCAAAAAAATCGAAAAGTGAAGCTCCTTCCTTTTACTAAGCACAGAAAGTAAAAGAAAACGTGAGGTATACCATGTGAAATGCCTAGAAGCAGCAACAAAGATGTATTAAGGTAGGCTTGTTGGTGCATTGTAAAGGTGCCAATAGGGAGATTGTCCTCCCCAAAATAAGTGTTTTCCAACAGTTAAAAGGTTACTCAAAGCAGTGCATTTGAAGAATTCAAGAATTCGAAAGTCGCGCGCATTGAATGTCGCGAAAGGTGAAATAAATAAATGTCATGTGCATGAAATATTGCGATTTTCGCCAAAAGTGCTCGCGATATTTAATGCGCGCAACTATTTATGCGGTATAATAAATTTTTTCTCNCAAACTTCTCATGTATATATTCCAACTAAAAATTACAACAACAAATCTCTCTGGATACAGGTAATTTGTATCTGACTGATAAAGGTCACATTTAGTCATTAATATGAAAAAAAAGCCAAAACTACAAAGTGAAATAACATGTATCTTCATAGTTCAGTAAGTAAGGAGATCAGGGTTAGTCAATATAATAATAGTAATAATAAACAATTTATTTAAAGTTAGCAAATATAATAGCACTAAGCTAATTAAAGCCAACTATGAAGAAAATACGACAACAAAATATTTATAAAAAATCCAAAATTTACATTAAAACTTTTGCATAATTTGCAGCTGCAATGAAGAGGCATGGCCTTAACATTTCTTTTGAAATCTCAAATGTTTGGGACTCTTTGATTTCTTTCGGCAGAGTTTGCCATAAGTTGTGGCCAACANAAACCTGACAGTATCAATGCTATATAGGTTTGTCCTAGCTTTGGGTAAAACAGGATTAGTGCTGCCACGAAGATTATACGGCACAACATTGGTAACAAATACTTCTGCCATGAAAGATGGATTAAAATTGTTGATGGTTTTATAATTCTCAATAAGGAGCAGCTGTAAATTCCTCTGGTAAACAGACACTGAATTACTTTTAATTAGTAGACCCTCAAAGTTTGAAGTACTGTCTTTGTGCATGATTCTCTGGGCTCTTTCATGAATCTTGTTTATCTTGTTATAGGATTTCCTATCATGAAAGATCCAAGCAAGTGGACAATAACTGAAATGTGTCATAAAAAAAGAAGTCATTGTTTATTCTAACTTAGACTTTTCCATATATTCTGATACTCTTGCCAGTGCATGTAGATTTTGGCTAGCCTTCTTAAAAAGATTACTAACGTGATTTTTGAAATTTAGTCTTCCGTCGAGTGTCACCCCTAGAAGTTTCTCTTCATCGCTTTCATGTATTAAAGATCCTGAAATACTTGCAGATACCTACGTTTAAGGTACTTTGCAGAAACGACAGTCTCAAAGCTAGTGAAATCAGGGACATTATTCTCAATTCAGAAATATGCTCCAGATCACATCTCCTCAAGAAGAGAGCATGAGAGAAAGAGCAAGCACTTTACTTCTTTCTTTACTTCTTTTTAACACATTCTTTACTATGCGTAAGATTTAACTTTGATTTATACATGAAATTTTATTTTATTTAGAGGTACATTGTAATTGGTTTTTCGATATTAACAGGGCAGTTTGTAAGCCAGATTTTTGAAACTTCACCCTTTACAAAGAATTTAAAATGGAATGAAATGGAAAATTAATGGCACTCAAAAGCCTCACAGTTTAAGCTCACTGCACACACATTGGTTTTGTGTATATGAAATTATCTGAACATGTGCCAGGTA
>OLMO02000297.1:13991314-14011887 GCA_900291935.2 Cassiopea xamachana
ATCCTCCAACTTCTGAAAGTGGAGTTGTCTTTGTAATAATTATATTTTTTCCAAGCTTTGAATCTAAGTCAACAGCGAATTCTCTGGCCTTCAAAAGTTCTCTTTTTATTGGTGGAGCATCTTTGTCAGCAAGTAGGCCACCTTCTTCTTCTATTTCCTGAATAAGCCGTTCCTTTGCCTTCCTCTCAAACTCATCTTTATCCCATGTTCTTCTGTAGTTATCGGCTTTACCTTCTGGATTTTTTGAACTGCTGCTAGCCATTGTGTATGAAATACTTTTACACTTCGAAAATACGGTTTGTAGTGTTGAAAATCAAAAACATTATGGCCTAGTAGCGCCTTCGTAGCGCAAGTGAAAGAACCTCGATCACAATGATCACAGCATGATCAGCCATAGAAAAATGGGGAACGAACGAAAAGTGGAAAGGCAAAGGAAATGATTGAGCATTAATGTCATGACCCCATTTTCAAGCATCCATGGGAGGTAGCACTGGTTCAACATAAGTGGTGGAAAAAGAAACTAGGTATCCATGGACCCTGTTGGCTCAATACTTGCAACAACACATGGCATTATTTCATGCTATTACGATAATTTGTGCATGAAATAGTGCCATATGAAGATAATGAATCATGTGGAATACCTCTCCTCATTATCTCAGCAATTATTCTGGGACACTACTCTAGTAATTGTTTCCAACCCCCAGACCTTATTAAGACCCCCATGTATTACTTTGTAAGAGCTCCTCACTTTATTTCTTTTCTTTTTTAGTACTACTTATGCCCAGTTTTCCCGGCGTGCTTCAGTACATGTTTTAGTTTTATGCTTTATTACAACCTACTTTTGTTCTTTCTGTCTCTTTGCTCATTTTCAGCCACTTTTCAAATTCCAACACCCAAATTTATTTTTACCCCCTGCTTATAAAATTTTGGAATTTTTTCCAACCTCCCTCTTTATTGGCCCCCCAATCATTTGACACTTGAGAGTAGCCTATTGCCCTGCAGTTTTGGGTCACTAATAGCATTTTGTAAGTGCATAAAAAGGCAATTTTAGCAATAAAAGTGAGATCACAGGCTCATGATTTCCCTATTCATACTCCCCAGTATTGGATATATACTGGGGAGTATAATTAGGGGAATCATGAGTCTGTGATCTCACTTTTATTGCTAAAATTGCAATTTATACTTTTATCTATAAGAACTGATAATGTATTAATCAAAATGGGCTTTCATTTGACCATTTTCTAGGGCTTTAATACATGTGATTTGTGCCTCCAGCCTTCAATGCATCTATCCAAGCATGTGCTGTAAGTGTTAGAAACTAATAATGTGAGATGTGAAGTGGTTCAGCAGTACATCAAACTCAGCTTACAAGTACAAAAATAATAAAAAATTTCAGCAAAAGATTACAAGCATTTAAAATGACTCAAAATTTACTACATCAAAAGCATAGACCTAGTTGTCTACCTACATGGTTGGAAATCTAAAAATCTGGTTGTATGTGTCTATTTTCAAAGACTCCTATGGCACATCAAATTTGTAATATATATTGTATTTCTCTAAACAGATTGAACAATTGCAGCATATTCTACTATCTAGCAGCACTGATCATAGCACAAAACCTGAAGTTGGAAGGCTACTTCTTCCTCATAAATATTCATTACTAAAAAAATTTTTCTAACTTCATATTTGCAGTTTCATGCTTTCTACATAAATATTTAATAGTTCTACACTTCAGCACCCTTTACCTAATAGCAAACATTGTAAAAAAGTATATGAAACTTGCTAAATCCATCCAAACATTATGTACTATAATGCATTGAATATTTTGACTACAATTCTTACTTGAAATGGCTAAACTACTGTCTGATAACTTGTCTCTTACAAATGCCTTTATACATTCAGGGATTTTAAGCATTGTTCTCCATCAGCTTCAGCACAAAGTCCAACAGAAGCTGGTTCTGCTGCTGTTGCAACCTCATATGTTGCTGCAGCAGCTCTAGTGTTTGCTGTTCTCTTTTCTCTCTTGATTCATACTCTTTTTCCTTCAGCTCCAAGTCTCTCCTCCTCAATTCCCACTGCTGGTCAATTTCCCTTTCTTTGAAATCAAGTTCTCTCTTTCTAATCTCATGTTCCTCCATCCTTAAGGTTAAATCAATTTCATTCTTTTCTTTCAGGTACATCAACAGATTTTGCTCATCTTCATTTTTCTTTTGTCTTTTCCTGGCAACTTCCATGTTTTCTCTCTTCCTTGCTTCAACCAACCATTCCACTGGTCGTTTCTCCACTGATCTATGAGTTTCAGCTTCTGTTTCCCCATTTAGAGCAATTGTTTCTTCTCCCCTTGCAAGTTCATCCTGTGCTGCTTTGCTCTTCTCTATGGCATCTTCTATGAGCAGATCAAGCTCTGTTGGGTTTAGATTCATTTCTGCCCTGCCCTTTTTTGCAAGATTTCGTTGAAATGCCCTTTCTATCTTAATAAACCTGTCTCTTACTGCTCTTTGATCAACGCAAAAATTCAGCGTGTCAACATCATTTAAAGATTGTGCAATCCTTTCCCATGTCTGACCACGGTCACGTGATCCATGTTTATATTTATACGGCTCCTCAAGTAGGACCTCTCTGCACAGTAACACGTCATGCTCCGGAGTCCAGGCCATTCTCTGTCTGGAATGGTTACTCATCAATCTGAATAGAACAACGAAAGAGCATAAGATCTAGCAATGACTCATTTGCCCCTACATAACGTTGAACAAAGTTGAAAGAAATCTACACCCCTTCCAGAATGGAGTCTTTGAACCTTGGATATATAAAAGCAAGAAACACACCACATTCTGGTTTTCTAGCCTTAGCGAAATAGTGCACAATTATAATAATTTGTCTCATTTAGTATTAAATACGAGTAAAGCATAAAGCTACAAACGCTTGACTTCCATGACATTCTTGCAAACTTTCGGTTACGCCTTCGGAGGCCATTTTCAAAGCATCTATGGATCTAAACAGCAAACCAGTAATTAACATCAATTATATTCAATCACTCTGATAAACAAAATCTAACCGATACAAGACTGATATGTGCTATAATTTATGGTGGATAAGTCGCTACTTACATTTGGAATACCAGAAGTTGTAACTACTACAACGTTTCGATGAAGACGCGCACTCGTGGAAGACAACTTAGCTACTCTAGAACTCAGGCCCTTCTGGGGCGTCGCCTGATCAGCGCGTTGTCAAATGCAAACCATTTATTTACTGAATCGGTCTTTCTGATATGACTGAAATAGGACCGGTGTCGTATATGGGTCGTAAATGGGGTAGCAAATAACAAATAGATGAATACGAACCTTGTTGCGACATTTTATTGCTCGGTTATTGGTTGAGAACGCTTTGCCACGTGCAAAGGGTCAGACTTGCTATTGCAAAACAACTGTTATGAAGGATGAAGCCCTATAAGTACTCATTTTGAGTTCGCACTTTGATGTCAGGCAACCCACTTTGTACTNNTAGTGACTTTTGCTAAACACATCAATAGTATTTTGTGAATGATATTCTTGGCTGACGATTCTTGTGCTGTCTAAATGCCACTAAAATTGTCAGTGAAAATAAGTTACGCACAAGAGGAAAGCTTTGAATACAGAAAGGTTAATTAAGAAACATTGGCTTAAGGGACCGATCATTATTTACGCCTCAGGCTGGGGCTGAATAGAAACAGGTTGGGTAAATGATTTTTGAGGCAGCTTTACGGCTGGGTAGCATATTTTAAATAGCTCTATATTGGTTGTGTAACTATTATTTTTGTACTGCACAGGGCTAGGTAACAAAAATAATTGCCCAAATAAAATTTCTCCTCAGTCCCAACCTGAGGCATAAATGATAAACAGTTCCTTATGATGCCTTATTAAGTCTTTGTTAAACGTAATGTCGTACCTGCAATGAAAAAGGTACACTTTCGCTTTTTTGCAACAAAATTAATCTAAACTCATCCTTAGAAAGTTGTTGTCTGCTACCAGGGGCGTAACTACCATACTTTCATTGGGGATGCTAGGGGTTTTTGCCCAGCGAAAAATTCATCCACAAAATAAATATGAAAAGAACACTGTTGCCATGGTAACATCTATCAAAGGCACCAACGATGAAAATCCTCATTTGATTGTCACCAAGATGTACTAATTCTATGTGAAACGTCATGTGAGAAGTGTACATACTAAATTGGTTGTACGCTAAGGTAACACGAACAACAACCCTGTAATGTTCTGGAAGCGGGGGCATGCAGGGCATATCAGTTCATGACGCAGAAAAGACCTGTAGCTACTTGCAAAGGAAGGAGGAAGATGGGGGTCTGGGGCCTTGCCCCAGAACAAGTTTTTAGGGTCATGCCCTCTAGAACGTTGGAAGTGCCCTTTTGGAGCATGGGAGAACGTTGCTGTCATCATTAATCTTTGTGCTCTGAAGGAAAACTGAACCTCTAACCTGGAAATTAAATGCGAGTATCCTACGCTGACCCATCATTTTGGTGTCGTATGCCTGTAGTCCAATGCTAGAAACAAATTTTTATACACGGACTACAAAGGCAATGGATAAAATAGTACTATTTTGGATTTAAACTGAAGGCTGATGATGACAGCTAGAGTTTATCGATATATTCATAGTGTCAGTTTATTGTAGTGAAGGGAATATTTTATCATTGTATTGTGTGAAAGGGGGGAGCAGGAAAAAGAATGGGAAACACAGATAAACAATGCATTGCTGTTATTTAATGGGCGGTTTTACACAAAAACTGTGCAGGACTGAAAAATTTGCGCAATTTGAACGGAGAAACTGTGCAATTTAAGTATGTATTTGGTATTATGCAACGACTAAGGCATGTATGAAAGTAAATAACAATAAAAGCGATATATTAGGTAGGAAATTATAGGAGAAGTACATCTGGAAATAGAATTATGAGAATAGGTAGTATTTAGTAGCTATCTACCCGTTTTGCGGCAAGTAGCAGCCAGTTCAATCCCATTTGCAATCAGGGCGTAATTTTCAGTATAACTAAATGCTGAGTGCAGTTTCAAATTTTTCTTAGAAAAAACCAGGAATGACGCCTATTTGATTGTGTTTTAATAAAAAACGTTGTAACTATACACCTCACGCTTTATTTTCACTTGTAAAATTTTGCTTTGTGTTTTCTAGCATTACCTTATGCAATAAACAAACATGGGACACTCGAAGATTAACGAAATTCTTGTTACATGGGAAAGTATGATCTGGGAATTAGCTTTGAGCATCAACAAGCTAAAAATGAAGGCAGTAGGTCGTATAGATTTTCCTTTAATGGTGCTGGAATTGAAGATTATGGCAAAAATATGAGCTTAAAACGCTTTCCTGTTGGTCAGATTCTAAATTTTGTGCTGCAAGCTTCAAGAAAGTTGCTCAAATATCGAGAGAAATTTCCACCTTTAACTGAAACGCTTACACAAACACGATCTTCGACAAGGGTCCCTAATTCCTGTTATTTCCTAGTTTCCCATGACGATCGTAATACTGCACTAGATAGAATCAACTATTTGAGCAAAGCATGGCAGAAAAAAGTATTTTTGAGCGCAAACTATCAAGAAATTGAGCCTAGCTTCTAAGATAACCATAAAAGGAAGTCCATTGTTATATTTATAAGCTTTGGATCGAAGTTGCATAGCGCCTGCTTCTCCAAATTCTGTAGCCAGTTTTCACAAGAAAATAAACTGCACGAGGAAAATAATGCCTAATAGCTACATTTGCAGCGGATATAAAACAGCTTCCAAACATTTAGATTTGGATTTGTGAGACTGTTTTCTACAACTGTATCACACATGTCGAAAGTAAGGACTAGGTTTGTAATGTTTAGTACCCTTTGTTTGCAAGAAGTCTATTCATACTATTGGATTTAAACTAAAGCCTCTCACATAGTTTCCATTATTCAAAGCAAACGAGAAAAAACACAAAGACTTAAGATGTGTAACAAACAATGGGGTTCAAGGTTAAGAGAATGTTTATTCCTCTGATTGATGAGCTTCTGACGGGGGTGGCCTTTTAATAAGTTAAGCCTACCTTATACATACAGTCACATGCCAACAAAAGTGATGTCAACAACCAAAAGAGACGCTTAAATATAACCAATTACGCATCATTTAGAAAAGATTATACGAGAATAGAGGATTCTTTTTCATTAGATGTGGTTTATTTTTAAAAGAGCATCATTAGCGTGTCCTAAACACTCACACTTCATGTCGAGTGAAACCAAACTTTATCATTTAGCAAACATTTTGTAAACCGACATTTGCTATGCACTGCAGTGAGAAAGTGCGTACCCGGGACTCAATCAAATCAGTGCTCCATGAAGATGACAATATTTAACATTTTTAAATAGATGCTCCCTCTATCATGGATACTCCATGCCAATTAACCCTCGGTTTCAAAGTCTTGTAATTTTGAATTGAAAATGAGGCTGTAGTATTATGGATTATTTTAAGGAATATTTTAATTTTTGTAATTGTAATTAAAGCATTATGACTATGATGTATTGCTAAGTTTACTTTAATTTTGCTGAAGAGTAATTCGTGTAAAAATAAGTTAATATGAATATATGAATATGAATTGGCTGTCACCACATATGCAAATTTTTCTAACATCGACTGGCTACACGAAAGTTGATTTTTAAATTATGATGATCGTTTCTTTCTTTTGATAAATCAGATGCGTTTGCGTCATACACTTCGGACACAGATGCATTTCCTATATCAAAAGAGAGAGGTAATAAGCAAAACTCGTATAAATGGTGGTATGTGTTAATTCATCATTTTCTATTGATGATATCTTTTCATTATTTACAAATTGATGATGTCAATCTATGAGTTATTAAGCATTTATATGATAAATCTAAAATTTGAAAAACTAAGAGAGGAACTGTCATAAAATGCTTTTGCTACAGTTCATCCTTAATGAAGGACGTTTCTTATAAATTTTTCAAACTTTAGATCTTAGTATGTATATAATAAAAGTAAAAAAAAGTTAAAGGTAGTCCCATATACTCTCGTACGTAGAAGAGTGCCTGTTAGAGAGGCACTTATCCTGAGCCATCGGCATTTGAGGTAGGGTGGCCAGTTCCTTTCCTCGCCGTCTTTATCTCCCCAGTGTTGCCACTTGGTACCCATTTGCTGCTGGGTGAACAGTGAGAGAGCATTCAGTCAGGGCATCGAGTCGGGCTCGAACTGTAGACCTTCCCCACAGGTAGCATGTGCTCTAACCACTATGTTACCTCACCCATAGGTATATAGTACTAATGGTTTAAAATGTTTATTTACTTCAATCAGCTTTGAAGTACATTGTCAACTAAAGGATGACTTCTGTTAGCAATTTGACAGAACCTCAGTCAATATCTATGTTATGTCTCTCATTTCAATGTATATTTAGTTCAAATATTGTCCCGATGTCTGCAAATTTGCTATATAGTATTCAAGTAATGAGTCATGTGAGTTCTTTTCAGTTCAGAATTCATGCTGTTTCGTAAAGTTGCGTACTTAGCAAATTAACAAGGTCTTAACTGTACCCTATTAGATCAGATTCGTAATGTCGAGAGAAATATGAACACCAACAGAATCTCATCTTTATAGCAATAGCAAGATAAAAGCTCTCATTTTCGTGTGTACAGCACTTTCTAGTATCCACCTGCTACCAAGCCAAACATTGTTCTAAGACATGCACTGTTAAAGTTGATGGACCGTTAGCATTTTCTAGATCCAGATAAGATCTCTAGCGCGTCTTAAATCAGTTTTCTCAACAGATAAATTTTTCAGCCTCATTATTCGTCAGTATCAATCTAAACAGCTGTGTGTTTTTTAGCAATTGAAGACTTGCCAATAGTACAAGACATTATGCAATTACTTAGGACAGGGTGCAAATTTGACTAACGTTCTCTTCATGGCTTACACTTTTTTCAGGCTGGCTGTTCCTACTTTTCCCAAATTTTGAGGCTGAATTGTTCCTAATTTGTTCTTAAATTAGTATAGTGTAGACCATTTAGAAATGCATAGAAAGACAATGTACAAGACATCATTAGATGTTTTGATTGATTGAGAGCCAAATATTACAACAAAGATGGTGTCTCTTGCATATTGGTGTTTTTTTATTGAAAAAGTTTATAAACAATTATAAATAGACAATGTTAGCAGAGTACCTAGTTTCACTAGTAGCAACTAATTTGCGAAAATCAAAGACAAAAAGTGTGAAGGCTGTCAATTCTCCTCAGGCTAGCAAAAAAATACATTTCGCGTCTATTTGTTAGTGGAAAGCTTCTGCATCGTTTTCCAAAATACATTTTACGACAAGGCTTCAGGCTCATTCTTGATCTGAATTTGTCCTTAATTTTTCACCAAATTTCAGGCTCGTGTTATTATAAAATTGTTTTTATAATTAAGAGTGTAGTTTCAAGTATGTCCGTTTTTGGTTACTTAGATGATTTAGTTCTGCTTTAGGAATGAAGCCTGAAGCAAAATTTTTACAAAAACAACGCTAGGCCATTGAGGTATGATCAAACCTATTAAATAGATTTAGTAGACAAATGACAAGGAAGTTAGAACAAAATCGTTGTTAAGTGGTTTTTTCACTGCAAATTCAATGAGTTTAAGCATTATTTGCTTTTTGTTGTTCCAGCATTGGCGTTTGATTCTTCTCCTAAATCGGCTCTCTTTCATATTCATTTTAAATAGCAAATTTATTGCGTTTTGCTTGCAGCCCTTAGAGAAATACCCCCGTCTATGTTTGATGCACCTCAAAAGGCCCAGCAGCATACAACTTTTCAAAGGTTTGGGTGTTGCCATTTGGAGATTTAGTCTTGTGCACATTATTTGCAGCCCATTCCGCCTCAGTTGCCCACCATATTCTCTTGCCAGTTGCTGTGAAGCAGAAAATATTACTCCAATAGCAAAATGGGTGATGAAAATGAAGAATTTTTGGAAGACATGAAGGATACCTTTTCAATTTTTGACAAAAAAGGTGACATGAAGGTTGAAGACGACCAAATCATAAATGTACTGAGATCATTGGGCCTAAATCCTCTCACATCGGATGTCAACAAAATCATTGCTGACTCAGATTTAAAGGGAAAACGCGTGGATTTCGAAACATTCTATGGAATTTATAAGCAAATGTCTGGACAGCCAAGTGTTGGTACATACGAAGATATGGTAGAGGGACTAAAGACATTTGACAGAGAGCAAACTGGGCACATCTCCGGAGCAGAATTGCGGCATATTCTCTCTAATATTGGAGACAGAATGACGGAAAAACAGTGTGATGATATCATCAGTCATCAGGAAGACCAGACTGGTTTGGTGAACTTTGAACATTTAATCAAATTTGTAATGAACGCTTGAACATGAACTCGAAACTCACGAACTCTTATGTTATCTTTTAATAATTTATGATACTCTTTGTTTTCAATGGTTAATTTTTATGTTTACCTTTTCTAAGCTGTCTCTAAATATCTTGAAGGAAAGGCACTATTGCCAGAGGAACAAGTGTTGTACAATTTTCGATTTGCGGATTTTGAAATTCACATTTGTAATTTTCGTCAGTATCTTTATCATTATAAAGACAAGCCCAGTTTTATTTTGTCGCATGCCTTTTTAAGCTGAGCAACACTACGATACTTAGCAAGTATCGTAATATTGCTCTTTACCAAAGAGCAATTGCTTTCTGTTCATACTTATAGGAAACATCAAAGGCTTGGTTGCTATTGTCGTTTCGAGAAAAATTATTACAATCCATCGGTAGATGAGGTAGGGTGATGAGTTTCATTCCTCATCACATTTAGCTCCTCACTGTTTTCACCAGGTCCCCTCATTATTGCTGGCAGGGGCGGCCAGCCATCACCAACGGGGGGTTTTGTGCGCCACACCCTAAAATAACGACGCAATGTGGTTGCCACACCCATTTCAAACTCTTGACAGAAGCTCCTAACCCCAACCCTAACATTTCTCATCGACTTTGGACGAGTTAGAAAATTGATCTTAGCGAGAAGTGAGGGGGGGGGGACAAGTCCCCATGGCTCTACCACTGATTGCTGGGTGGACAGTGAGCGGCTAGTAGCCCATGACACAAGTGTACGTGGAACTAAGGACCTTTGCTTTATACACAAGCGTTCTAGGGACTGAAAAACAAAGTCGATACGGAGGTTGAAAGAAGCAGCTACTAAAAAAAAGCTGTTTTGCTGTAGGAATAATGTGCCACAGAATGTTGAAATGGCTTACAGATTGAATAGCATTTGATCAGAGAACAAAAATATAATTAGAGATATTAGCGAAGGAAACCATTTAAGAGTAACGGGAGACATGGCCTAATATGATCTGTCATGTCGACCCAATGAACATAGCACTTTTTATGTAGCTAAAATTCTTTGAATTAAAGAAAGAACTTTCTTTGAATATTCCTTCGAATGAAGATACTTTTGTCTTTCTAAATCTGGCCGCAAAAACAGCAAACATGATATAATTATGTTCTTTGGAAAAGTTTTGAATAAACGATTTGAAATGCCTCGTTTGGGAATTTCTTTGATCCTGTCTTGTAACAAATCAATAATGAGATGCACATGTGCACATAATTTGGATGCAGAGGCGTCCAAGCGACTTTGAACGTGGAGGGGAGACCTCGTTTGGGGATTTCTCCGATCTGGTCATTGATGTCGGAATAGGTACAGCATTTTGCATATTTGTATAGGTTACAGCAACAATTGCAAAGCTTTGGAATATGAACACATGGAAATGATGTTTTTTTTGGAACCTTTTTCTGGAAAAATGACATAAGAATAATGAAACATGCTATTTTATGAAAAAGTAGTAGGCAGTGCCAACCCCCCCCCCGCATTCGAGCCACCCACTAAGCCCAATACGACGAAAAATATGATAAGGTGCAAAAAAATTCAATTTTCTTGATTCGTAAAATGGAAATTTCTGCACATCACTCATTGTCCGTTAGTACTACATTCCATTAATTTTTTCTTAAAGGGTGCCGTAGACAACAGAGATGGAGCGAGGAAATATGAGAATTTTTCGTCATTGTTCGTAACTAGACAGAAGGAAATTGAGGTTCATTCGTTAAATTGTGCTATAGAAGATAATGTGGTTCTAGTCTTACCCGAAATAAATGCTTTAAACCCGTTCTTAGTTATTAAATAATGCCCTTCAGAGGAAAGATTTTGTGGCATTGAAGGAAGATTAATATAAGTAATGCTATCAATGCAAGTAATGGCATTTGCTATGACCCCATGCAGTACCGCCAGTTTACGATTCATTTGCAGTCATTTGCTACCTAAAACTTCCTAATGATTCAATTTATTGCGACTTGTAAGTATATCAGCTACAGAATGAAACCTATTTTATAAAGTAGAGAGGTCTACCCATTGTATGTGTAGTATGTGTGTTAGGTTTGTAGGTCTGCGGATGCGTGGATGAGTGATGAGGGTGAGCCTGAATGTATAGAAGTACAAAAAATGCCAAGCATTGCAATATAAAATGTCAATCTAACCTTACTGATCAAATTTACAAAAGGCATAGAGTACACTGCAAATCATCCTATATATTTTTTGTAAAAGTATGTTGATCTAAATATGTTAATCTATACAAATATGGAAAACAGATCAATGTATATGAGAGATTTGAGCAATTTCCAAATGATTTGGCATCCCAGCAGAAGTGTTGCATTTTTGTAGATGATGATTTTTGGCTCAATATACAAAGATTTCGAGTCATGTGGAACAACAGACCACCATTTTTTACACATGGCATATGAACTCCATACTGTTCATAAAATTCCTAACTCATTCATGTGGGACATCAATGTATCAAACTTCAAGTACAAGATCCTAAAGTTAGGTTTGTGTTATTTCCATGCAAAAGTATTGATTTTGATAGGTTTTTGTCACAAGCAACCTATGTCCCTTTATCTCGCATCGCTCATAGCCCTTGTTCTTTTAGTCCATTTTGCTTATATCTAAATCTCATACGGAACAGGTTTCAATATCAGCATTCCTTATCCCCTTATACATTTAGCTCTTCACTGTATCTTCTCAAATGATGCCTTTAGGCTTTAAATTTCAGATGACTTGATGCTAGAAAGTATTGCATAAACTAGAATACTCACCTTAAGACTATTGACATCTAAGTAGAAAAGAGCCATGTCTACTCAATAGAGCAACGGTCGGGAACCTATGGTTCGCGAGCCACATGTGGCTCCTTTCAAAGCTGCATCTGGCTCTCTGGCTGGCGGACAAATCTTAGCAGATTTTCTTTAAAGTATTGCAAAACAGCGAATACCTCCAGAAAAGCTTTCTAAAGTTACCACTAGTGCTCTCTTCAGTTGCCATATAGCCCGATTGGCCACTTTAGTGTCGAATTAGCAGATTTTAAGGTCTCAAGCGATACCAATGTCCAATTATATGGCTCTCATGGAAATCCATTCTTAAATATGAGTCTTTCGTGGCTCTCTTAACCAAAAAGATTCCCGACCCCTGTAATAAAGCATTTAAGTGTGACAGCATAACATATCGATTTTCAGAATTTTACAAGTTTGACTTTAAATTCTGAAAAGCATCTCAAAATAGCCACTATTGTGAAATTTTGACGGTTTCTAACAAATAATGACAGAGATATAGACAATTTAATACTGACTTTCTTCCTATCAAATCAATGTCTTTTCAGTTGTGTTCTAAACATTTGGAACTGAGTCAAAAATACAGTCGTTTGCCTGCCTATGTTATGGAGCTCTTTCAGCCCATATGGTTAAAATTTAAAAATTTTAAAGTAATTTTCTTGACGTCATAACTTAAGCACTCTATGGCTATACACCTTAAGCAAATTCTGATGCTCTTATCTCTGCAAAATAGCGTGATTTCAACGCGACACCATTAAAAACAGGAAAGATGGTAATCCAAGCATGAGATAAATAAGTATCCATCTTTAATCTATTACGCCAGATGGCTCTTTGGAGAGCACATTTGTTAATGGAAGAGCGAAATTAATGACATAAGCGTTCTAGAGGTACATCGCATTTCAAGCCAATTTTCCATAAACATCAGATAGCAAGCGGCTATTTTCTTTTTTTTTACAAAGCAAATGCTACAGCAAACTAATGTTGCTGCTAAGTTGGGCTTGAAACTGATAATCGTAGAAGATTCAATGCTCTCATTTACTTGTTCCTTGTTATGCAAATTAGGGAAATTTGTACTACCACTCTGGGCATCCGTTGACTCATTTGCAGTGAAATTGATCAGCTGAAAAGGCGTAGAAGACTACTGTCATACTCCACAGCACCTCTTGCTTTGTAAGTTTTCAGTTGACTTTTGCTCAAGATATTTCTGTTCTGTTTCAGTATGTTTCTACAATATATCAGAGTGAACATAGATTTGGCATTTTGGTCACGCAAAATTGTAATTCTGAAAGAAGTTTTAATTCAATATTACCTAAATGTAAAGATTTCCAATGACAATAATAACCCAGATTAGGTAACTGTGCCCCAAGAAAAAGCATTCTCAGGTTTTTTGAGGCATGTAGTGGATGTTCATTCTATTACCTTTCTAGTTTGATCAAAAGTTTACTTGTAAAAACTTTTTTTCAAGCTATCATTTAAATCTTAGCCTGCCTGTGTTTCTTAAATGTTTCTTAATTTTTGCTTTATTTCAGCCTAGTGTTTCTTATAGACATCTTTCTTATAAAGAAACAACGTGTAATTTTGATCGTTCATCGTATATTGACGCAACTATGAAGAACATTTGGCTGATAGTAGATTCGTTCTATCCTTTCGTTTCACTGTTTCCGAAAAATCGCGTTCTACGTCTACATTAGGCAAATGGTCTTATAAAGTGTTAAATATTGAAGCAAAGAAAGCATCCGAATTTAGAGGGGAGCAGATTTGACAGGAATTGCAAAAGGTTGAAACTCTTCTCAGTGGATTTTTATGGAAGACTTTTTAACAAGGAACTTAAACCTTAGTGGAATGAGAGAGAATTTTGCCCAAGGAAAATGAACTTTCCGTGATATTTGCTACGGACTTAAGATGAAAAGAGGCATTGCACCTCTGAGAAATAATTTGTAGCATCAGGGCTGTGGGATTTTTAGTTCAAATGTGAAGAAGGAAAGATTGTTATTTCATAAGCATCTATAACAAGCTCTACTAAAGAAAAATTCAAACATGTCGTCAGCCTTGTCATGCCAATTTGATCTCTTTTTCACATTTTCACCATTCCTTCATAGTTATTATATATATATATATATATATATATATATATATATATATATATAATATATATTACAAATATTTATACAGAATAAAAATTTCAGCTATATTGCTGTTTTAAAATTTGTCCTGTTCTAACAACAACTAAAAAAGAAATACCAGTTATAAAATGAAGCATTAAAATACCGAAATACCACTATTTGATGGACTTCTTGAAGGTCTTCAATGAGGGTGCTAGTTTAGCTTCTCGGCTGAACTCATTCCCTAATTTTGCTCCACGTTAACAATAGGCATTTTCACCTATGGATGTTCTAAGTAAAGATATCTGCAAATTTGTTTCAATAGAACGCTTTCTTGTTCATTTGCTAACAGCAATAACGATTATATTTATCAAAGATGCCAAGATTCTCTTCTAGACATAAACCCTAAGAAAAGCAATGTTAAGCAAAGAATTTAAAGGATTCATTAGTTTGAAGGATTAAGTAGCATATTTTGAATACCCCTGTTTTCTTTACTTAGAAAATGGAAGAGCTTGATGAAGAGCAAATTGAAGACATGAAAGATTGCTACTCGATTTTCGACAGAAAAGGTGATTTGAAAGTAGAGAGTGAAAAACTGATTGATGTGCTCCGCTCTCTTGGTCTCAATCCTCTTACAGAAGATGTCGATAAATGCATCAATGATTCCAAACTTAAAGGTACANACGTGTAGATTTCGAGACGTTCTATGGCATTTATAAGTACATATCAACAAAACCAACAGTTGGAAGCTATGCTGACATGGTCGAAGGCCTAAAGACGCTCGATCGGGAGCAAACTGGCATGGTAAACTCTGCCGAGTTGAGACACATTCTGTTAAATGTGGCTGATAAGATGACAGAGGAACAAGTAAATGTTTCCCTTTCTCCCCATGAAACAGGTGATGGACAAATTCCATACGAGCAAGTTATCAAAAGTGTGATGGCGGGATAATGACTGTTGTACAATGACGCAATGTCCCACTTTATCTCTGAATAACATAGAGTCTGCTTCTGACACTGTGGAGCCATTCCTTTTCCTTGTTCTGCTTATTCACATGAGGTAAAATCTTATTCACAAGATTATATGTCAAATATTCTATAAAGAAGCTTTTCTTGGGAGAAATCTAAAAGTTGTCAGAACAAGCTACTCTAAATTTCTACTTAAGTCTTATCAAACTAAAATACAATAAAAAATACTCATTCTCTGATATAATCTAGCTTCCTCAAAATTCTCATAATCTTCAAGTAAATATTGGCATCATACCGATAACCAAAAGAATTTTCTCAGCGGCGGCAAAAAGACCAGGTCAGAGTGTTGATCTTGGTATGATACAGAAGCTTACGAATGCGTGCAGATAGAGAGTAGAATATTTGTATTTCTGATAGAATAGCAAGAAACCTTGAATTGCCTCTCTTGCCAGCATACTCTGCATTAGAAAACTGGAAGGAGGTAATATAACGCTATCAATTTGAACAATAATTAATTAATCCATGATCCTCTCATCACGAAGAAGCAATTGGGAGCATTTCTTGTCTTTCCAAGGCCAATTGCAGAGTATGTCCCCCTTGGCGCACTTCACTTTAAACAGTTGTCAATGACATAACAAAAAATCGCAAATCACCTCTTTTGTAAGCATACTGTACTTGAAATTTGAAGGAGGTGAGATAAGATAAGGCTATCAGTTGGAATGTTAATTCATATTGAAGGTGTTTTGGGGACTTCTTTTGAAAGAATTGAAGCTTCCATTGCTGAACTAAGCATTAAACTTAGTGTTTACATTCTTCCAAAAATCATACGTGATGTTGTGTAGGGAGTTTCAAAGAGCGCTTGGAAATACTGTCATACTCTGGGTGAATTCAACAGGTGAGGGTTACAAGACTATAGAACACGTGATAGACCACTACCTCATCTCTATGATGATTGGTCAATGTGCTTGGTTTGCCCATCGAAAGCCATGGCTTTGGTTGGCAAAACAAGCGAATTGACCAATCATAATAGAGATAACGTAGTGGTCTGTCATGTGTTCTAGAGTCTTAAGGGCTTAGATGAAATTAAAATGTAGGTTTATGTATAACATTTCTTAATAGAAAATCGAAGAAATAACCAAAGTACTTGAAACTTCAGCTAGAGAGTAGATAGCTTCAATACATATGATACATATTTTCGTTTGTGTTTCTCATTCCATCAGATGAAGAGTAGATAGCTCTCTTTTCAGTTGGGAATATTATATAAAAATTGACTAAAATATTGAACAGAACACTCTATAAAAGCTAGTGCATTGCTATTTTCCCAAGAATGTTCTTGCCAAAGTTCGGCTATTATTGATCACTACTTTCCTGACCAGTGATGTGCTGAGTCACCTTCTGTTGGGGAGGGGACGTTTTGACCAATTGAGCAACTGTGGTTACTAAGAACAAAAGGTCACAGAAATACTGTGGCCAACTTTCTCGCAGCATGGCTGACATTTGACCAACATCCTTGCAAATTTGAAAATATTAGGGGGCACGACCCCATCCCACGCCCCCATCGGTCCATCCCTGGACCTGACGATCCTTAAATTCTGTTCTTCTATACACGGTTTCTTCCGGCTATGCAATACAGTGAATACCAATTTATAACATTCTTTACAATTTCTGAATATTTTCCATGTGCTTCTCTTTACACATACAAGCGAACTAAAATAAAAGCAAGCGGATGCAGTTTTCCTTTGCAAGTAGCAACGATTAGGTTGAAATCGAAATTATAAGACGATTGAAATTACTGTAGTAACATTAACTATAAACCAAAAGTAATAAGTAACTTTGTGATCAGAATTTAAAAATCCTTGATAAGTTTTTCAAAGAGAATTGGTGCAACGTTAGTTTGAAGAATTTCTTTACTGCGCAGTTTTCACGCACATACTTACTCTTTGGCAATGAATAGCAGGGGGGCGATTGTAGATTTCTGGAAATTTCACCACTCATTTCCATTTATTAAGCACCCCCCAACTAAGCAATGTTGAAGAAAATCCGATCCCCCACTTTACTAACTTAAGGATATCAAAGTTTAAGAAGTGACAAGTAAATAAAATACTTTGGCTTCGTGAAGGCAAATCAATATTAACTTGTAAGGAAATGAAAACAAACTACATACCTTATAGCTATACAGTGTTAACAAACAATTGCAATAATTTTAAAATATTTAGGTCCCCATACTCTCTGCTGAACATTGAACCCCCACGTAGTAAGAACCCCCAATTTATGCATTTTTAGCAAATATACTAAGCCCCCTGCTTATTATACCCTTTTCTGTTCGGTGCCAGGGAGTTATAACGGTGCTTGTGAGAAAGCTAATAAAAATACCCAAATGTTCTATCCCCATAAATCATCCTTCAGAACTGAAAATAAAAACCGACCCATTTGTCAATATTAACATTCTGCTTGGCATAAATCCGTTTTTTCCTAGATGTGTTTGAAGTTCTACTGTCCTAATTGACCTGAATCAAATTTCTTAACTTTTGTTTTTGGTAGCTAAGACTGGCTGATCTAAAAAGTTTTAACTGACGGTTTGGTCTTCAGCTCTTTGATATTCATCCACAGTGTCCGCCAGTTTTTAAGCCATTGCAGCTAATGCAAAATACACAGAACATCATTGATAATGTTTTTGGATGCTGTGTAATTATCAATAAGACTGTATTGTTTATAGCTCTTGGTTACATTGTCCTGTGTTGTAAATTCTGTTGAGCGATGCTTTAAAATTATCCTGATATAAAAATTAAAAGATAGACAAGGAAAACTTTTTACACACAACGTTATATACAACACAAATTGTATAGTAAGAACTCAATTGGACCAATTTCACTTTATCTAATTCCAATCTTCACTCAATTAATATTAATCTATGCTCAGTGGCAAACAATGAAATAGTGAGCCTGTTCCACATCAAGAAAAACTAAGCATATATTTGGAGTATATCAAAGAGTGAAAAAGAACTTGATAATGCGACAAAGTCTCAGAAGCAAGTCATGCCCAAAATCAAATATTTTGCATGAATATACAGTAATCGAAGAAAAGCAAATTTATTCATCAATTGTAAACAAATCTTGATAACTAATTTCATTTACGGTTCTACACAAAATGTAAAATTCTGAAGAAATTCATTCAGTTGCAAGGAAAAAACTATGATGATAACAAGAAAGGTAGACTTACATTATAATTATTGAAAAAACACAACTAGAAATGGAATCGTGAGCAGCCGTTGCCTAGCGGTGATCAACTCGACTTAGACCAACATGGTCCTGGGTTCGAGGCCCACCGCAGGCCGTTGGTGACGTCAGGAAGGGCATCCGGTCCTAAGTGCTCGAGCCAGAACTAAAGCCCTCTCAGAGGCACCCTCCAAGCCCCAAGGAATTGGGGGAAACCGAGGTAAAATCGAGAGAGAAATGGAATTGTAAGAGATAGTTCCATTTACCTACCCATTTTTGTCAAAAGCAGGCAGTTCAATCCCACCTGAAATCAGGATTTAATAAGTAACTTTAACATGTCGCATCACCATTACGTAAGCTAACTTCTGATTGGTTGAGCGTCAATTGGAGGACAAGCGGCGGGAAAACATTGCATTGCGTAGCTGTGTTGTTATGTACGGTGAACACCATCTATTTATCGATGTTTTGTTTGCATCACTGGATTTTATGCGCAACTCTGAAATTTTTAAAAATAACCTGCTGTGCAATACTCTTTGATTGATCAATTTATTGTTTAATGGCAAGCCAAGAAAGCTATTAAAAAAACTAATGGAAAATCAAACAATCTTTATACTACGTTGCCGGACCGAACTGGAAGTTTCCATGAGTTGAGTGTTGGTCAGAAGATTAAGTAGAGGGGGTTAAGAGAAGGAAGCCCCTTGTGGAGCTAAGTGCCCATTTTGTCAAAAATGTCTTATTTTGTAGGAAAATAATCTTGTCTCATTCATAATGATTATGAAAAACAAACATACGCTATACTTCTGAAGGAAAATATACATTGCTTCCTCTTCTCATGAATTCTCCTATCTGTGTCTCTGCTGTTGGTGTTTGTGTCTAAGCATGTCACAGAAGCGAAAGCACAGAAGTGACCTAAGTGAGTGTTACAGTGGCTCTGTTGCTACTTCCAGTTTAGTAAAGATCTAAAACGATTTAAAGAGTGAAAAGACCCCCTGATTGATGAAATTTGAGCCACAATTCATGTGTTTCCATTAAGATAACATGGGTACAAAAGATTGTTAGCGTCCGATAAACAGAGTATGTGAATTCAATGGATGTGGTGACAAAACCTTGGGCGAATTGACCCTTCAAAGAATCTGGGTTAATGCAGCTTGAGTTCTTTATGTGCTGTATATGAATCCAATGAAGTCAAAACCCACAAGACAGATAAAAAGATGGGTGTAAACTTCAACTACCCATAAAAGCCAATGATAATAAGTTTTACTGAGTCCGAATTTGCGTCGTGGTGCTACTCTAGATAAAGAGATGACCGAAGTTAGGTTCTCAAGTAGTGTTACCGAAATAAATGTACCAATGTCTTTGGACGATGAGGATGAAGACAGTCTGGAAGAAATACAAAGCTGCTTCTCCTTATTTGACCGACGAGGAGACATGAAAGTTGAATCGCATAGAATAATAGATGTCCTACGGTCATTGGGTTTGAATCCGCTCACGGATGATGTAGACAAGTGTCTGCAAGACTCAGAGCTAATTGGCAAGCGAGTAGATTTCGAGACATTCTATGGTATACTCCATTTCATTTGTCGAAAGCCTGTACTTGGAACATATGACGACATAGTTGAAGGTCTGAAGTCGTTGGATAAAGAACAGAATGGTCTGATATCAGCCGGTGAATTGCGACATCTTCTCATGAACGTTTCTGACAAGATGACAGAACAACAAGTGTGTGATCTGCTTACACCACACGAAGCTGCGAATGGTTGTGTATCATATGAAGCTCTTATACAGACAGTGATGCCAAAAAAATGAAGATCAGGCGAAAAATCGGCCAGTCAACCATTGAACAGTATGACATTAATCCATGAATACTTATGTGAAGTATATAAAACAAGCAAAAGCTTTCTAAGAGTGAGTTTTCTCTTTCTCTATTCAGAAGTTCTACTGTCTAGATGATGTTTAAATCTGTGGGCTAGCATGATAGATTGAGACCGAGTCCATCGCTTCACATTGTCTTCATAGCATATCTTTGAGATCCATGGGTGGCTCTAGGGGATGGTTGGGGACTAGAGCCCCCCGTTGGAACATGCTAGCCCCCCATCAGCAGATAGAAACATTCTTGGAGCTAT
>OLMO02000297.1:14032840-14044730 GCA_900291935.2 Cassiopea xamachana
GTTTGAATAGTACTGTTGATTTAATGGCTGAACTATTTCGTCAGTGACTAACAAAGAAACGTATTCGACTCCGGTGGGGGTTTCTAGCCCGATTTTGGTGACTCCATAGGTTTTTGCAGTCACTGAACCTCCAAAACTGCAAACGGAAAGTGTTTCATATGACGTAGGAACGACATTCAAAGCAGATGCAAATGCGGTGCGAATATAACTACGTTGCGAGCCCTCATCAAAGAAGATTCGGGCTGTGAGTTTCTTTTCGGTGGAAAGTGCGACAGCTTTCGCGGTTTTCAAAAATATCGTTTCGTGGGTATGATTATTGGCATTTATGTCTCCAAAAATTTCGGACGAACGTGGGAAAGCGGCAGCGCAATTGGAAGTTGTTTGTGGAGATGACGTTGATGGCATGGCTGAATGAGAAGACTGCTCTGTTGGTTTTGACTGTGCCGGGGGTGGCAGTGCTGAATCGCTTTGACGTGACGCATGATTCGTATTGCGATGGATTTGAATTCCATGGATGGCAGTGTGATGTTTTCTGTTACATTTTGCGCAGCGGCCTCGAGCATTACAATTAGAAACACGGTGTCCAGAACGTAAACAATTAAGACATAACTTATTCGTAAGAACGATGTTTTGCTTCTCAGAGGCGGATATAGGACATCGTTGTGTTGCATGTGAATCCTTACAGAGTTGGCAACAGTTGTTAGAAGAAGCAATCATGGTACTCAACATAGACGGGGGTTGATGCATTTCGTAACTAAAGGAGGGCTGTGTGTCTTGTACCGCTGGGGAATTAGAAAAATGTGCTTGTTCTTTTCGTAAAATGTAGTTTTTGAAATTCTCGGTAAACTCATCAAGATCGAAATCGGCATATTTCCCGCAGTCACCTATACTACTTAGAATCTTCCCTGGAAGCTTCTCCTCAATTATAGGAACGATAATGGGTGCACAAGCAGATACGTCGATATTTAGTGCTTTCAATGAACGAATATCACCCATTAATGTATTGTAAAAATGGCGTAAACTGGAGGCACTGGATGTGGGTTTTGGCAGCTTAAGTATGTTCATTACGTGTGCACGAATAATTCTTCTCGGAAGTCCAAAGTTCTCTTGTAAAGTAGTGACTAGAATGTCATAATTTAGGTCTGAGGGGGTAAGACCCTTAACGGTAGTCAATGCTTCTCCTTTAAGCTGCCCGATCAAATACGTAAATTTAGCTGCCTTGGGAAGGTCTGGGGAGTTCCCTACTTGTGACTGGAAACGCTCCCAAAAGCCAAACCACTCTGTTATGTTACCACTAAACGTAGGGAGATTTAGCTCTGGAAGTTTTGAGCGTGAAAACGATGCTGAAGATGGCGTCTCTTGTCGAGTTGAGGATTGCGTAGAGGGATAAGTATCATACTTCGAAATAATGAATTCAAGCTTCGTCAACTTACCGCGTTGTTGTGACGTTACCTCAGTGACTTCATCAAAAAATGAATCTAGCTCACCTTCATCGTTTATTTCTTCGATTACCAGCTCTCGCAATTGCTTCTCTAAATCACTGCATTCTTTAAACTGATCGGTCAAAGCGACAAACGAGGACTTAAGTCTTGCGATATCTTCTTGTGAATGGAGTTGCTTGTCAAAAAGCGTGGACGTTTCGTTGTATATGCTGTTAAATGAACGTCGAAGTTGGCGGCGCTCTAGCTTCAATTTTTCCGTCGTCGATTTCTGCTTGGGAGGCATGATTTCGATGTAGAGATAATGGAGCAAAAACGAATCCTGGTCACGGCACCAATTTGTTAAGAACGAATTGAAAACACTAACTTTTCTCCAAAATATCTACATAACATTTCGATCTACAACCATCTAACAGCAACATGTAAAAAGCGACTACTAAAAACAACAACAACAACATCAATACAAAAAAGAGTCTAGTGACTAGTTCGTATAGTTCTTGACAAGTTCTTGACAGTGCTTATAGCTGACAAATAAACATGATTTCGCAGACAAGGAACAAATTGCACATACTTTTACATAATTCACACCATTTGGGGGTATTTGTTGGGAGAATACTTCTTACCAGGTGGAGTTATGGGGTGCGGAACTTGTTGAACGTTGTGTTTTTCGTTCGTAGCAGTGAATGAGACACGGATGCGAAGCATGATAACTGCGAAGGACAAATACCTGCTGTTCAGTTAAGCATATTCTTATTGTTCTTATTGCAAAAGCATTGTTGCGAAACAGTGTGTACAAGAGGGGACTGTTTTCTGACAATTGATATCAAATTGATGCTTGAAGGTAAAGAGTCTCCATCTTACGTTCATCATTTCTGTTTTTCTATCGTCGATCACGGAGCCTTTTACGAACGACATGGGGGGCTTTGCAGTGGCAAAGATAGGAGTATCTTTGCAAAATTCAATGTCCTGATTGTATGTCGTGTTTGGAGCAGCGAAATGAACAATATTTTCCTGACTTCTGCTGAGGACAAAGTCGTAGAGACAGCTATCCCCTTGCTGTGCCTTAGATTTTGCAAGAGCCAGTAGCTCAAGGCGACTATGGACTTTTTTTTGCAGGACAAGTTTTACCACCTGAGTATTGGACAGACGTTCCTCCTTTTTACGGCCATTTCCTGCCCTTGCCTTTGTAGCACTGGAGGCTCTACTACCTTGTGGGGTGATTTGAGCTTGTTAATACAGCCTGGTCTTCCTTTGTGACATATTTATACGCCGAATAATACCCAGGGTGATCTGAGAAGTTCACTACGATATTGTAATTGTCTTTGATGCATTTTTTACTTTCATCCGTCTCTGTGCTATATCTAATAATACAGCAATGTGGAAGCGGTAGCTGCCATTTTGATGCTGTTCCATGCAACAGGACCAGTGAAGTACTACTGATCTAGTAGCAGACTGAAAGGATTGCACTATTGCAGAAGAAAACTTTTCTCAGTCAAAGACACTAGTGTTAGCATTACTGTATTTAATCAAATATGCTTTCTTCACAATATTCCTGGACAGTATTGAGGAGGTTTCTGGCCTTGGGAACTTGAAATAGTGTTATACGTTTAATGATAGTTATTTCTTGTATTTCACAATATGAAGAGCCTCACAATTTGAATATTGATTTGTAAACCGCCAACTTCCTGGCCTCGATCTAATGAGAGGTAGGATTTCCGATCCGTTTCATGTAGCAACTGTTGTCATTGAGAAAAGTAAATTTTCACTCAAAATCCATAGACTGGGAGCTCCCTACACAATTCTAATAAAAGATGTAGAATAAGTTGTAATTTTCATGAATTACACGCATACCATCTATACCATTAATTTGATTTACTTTCCACATTTATTGATAACAGAATGATAGAAAACCGTCTCAATTTGTTATTTACTACTCCTGCTTTTTGCTTTCAGTACTAACTAATGTTGTCCTTTGTTGAATGATATGCTAGTACGTTTAAAATAACAGGCTTATACGGCATATCTTTACTGTTAGACAGCTTTTTACCTTTCATTTACGTTTATAGACCTCTTGCATGAAATATCACTATTATACTGAATTGTCAAAACGCACGTTGTCATGAAAGCGACTCATGCTTTGGTGGCATCACTTTGTAACTGGCAAAAATGAAATCAGTGGCCTTGAAAACCTAGGAGTATACACCATTACCATAATTCTACATGCACGTTTTCAATAACAAAATCAGACAATCTCTGCCAAAAGTAGTTGGAACACCCATACAGTTTTGAGGGGTTTCTACCCCCGTCCTATTTCCTTGTCAGTAATGAGAGTGTAAACCCCCTCCCCCCCTCATACAATGTTGAATCAGTAGCCAGGGCCCTTAGCTATTTGGACAGGCATCACTTCTCCCAAACGTGCTAGTCATATGCCCTTCAAACAACATTGTTTTACGGGGGAGGGGATTTTGTAGTTCGTCTATAGCATAAATCACAGGAAGTGTTCCAAGACTTTTGGCAGACATTGTAGCTGCATACAACCAGTCACTACACTATAGCTATAACAGGCCTTCAGCATGATAAGCAACAGACAGTTGGTGCACAATACTACACAAAATTCAAACACACATTCAGCGATACTTACCACAGCGAGGCCTTGAAAAAGATGAGCACTGAATGTTTCATGCTCATTTCTCAATTTCTGGAAATCGTCAGAGAACTTCGAATGATACGTGGTTGGAATAACAAGACTGCAAAGCTCTTTGAAGAAAGCTGATGTGCGCTCTATGATTATCAATACGTCAATTAGGGAACTGGATACGAGTATCCGACCTCGGCTTGGTAAATCACTAATAGAATCTGCTAAAGTATCAACTGAGCTGGAAATAGATGGGTCACCAGGGCTGCTGTCCTCTTCAGGTGCTAAGTTATGTGACAGCTGAGATGAAAATTTATCTTCTTTGAGATCTTTTTTCCGCTGGTGAGATTCTGATCTTTTCAATGGTCGACGTGCTAGATTGCTTTCCGATCTAACGCTGGGTATATATTCGCCAACAGGTACTTTTCTAACGAATTTCGAAGTAGTTGAGGGGTAACTGGAAGCAATTTGTTCACATTTCGGATGGTTCTCTGCTGCATCTTTGACAAGGAAGTCACTTTTGCTTGACGTGTGAGGTTCACCTTTGAAAGGAATGGCACACGAGGAGTTTTTAATACTTGGGGTAACATTCCTTGTGCTATCCGATTCATAAATTCTGCCTTGAACGTCTGTCTCTTCTACTGTATTGGGAGAGAAGCCTTTTTCTTGTTTGATACTGTCAATAACCCTATCCAGTATGTCGTACACAAACGCGTCTATCATCTGATCCTCTGTAGGACTAGCATTTCCTATAACTTCATTAGAATTTTCATTTACAGCTGTTCGTGGTATGGTTACACTTTCAGTGCCATCTCTGGAAGGGTTATTCCTGTCACCACGCTTAACATCAGATGCACCTTCTGCTTTACTGTCATGTGCTAAACTCTGAAAAGCTCCTGGTGAACCATTTGTAACTTCAATGGAATCATCAATCCTAGAAGATGGAAGAGTTTCGCAGACAGAACTCAAACGCTCTTTATCAATAGAAGAGTCCTCTGCTCCACGAAAAAGCATACTATTTGTAGCATAAGTACTTTTTCCAGTGACAAGAGCTTTAACTTCCATAGTACCTGATCTCGGTGTTTGTGACGTACTCGCAACCTCCGTACCTCTATCATTTTGTACTGCACTACCAGCTACTATGTTTCTGCTCTCTTCCTCTCTTATTCCAAACGGACCAGTAGCTTTAGCATTGTCTCTACTTATACCGTAACTTTTCTCTAACAAGCCAGCGTCCGTTACAATACTACCAGAGCCAGCTTTCCTAGTGACTTTGGTGAAGGCTGAAGTTTCTGACGGCACCAGAGACGATACACTCAACTGAGTAGTACAACTCCTGATACTTTGGATACCAGGTGTAGTTCTAGCCGGTGAACTTCCATTGGGTAAATCATTTTTCTTGAATTCTAAAGTCCTTCCCGGATGCTCCTTTGATATTAATGTTCGTATTAGTGACAGGATCGAGAAGGTGGTATGGTCCATTGTAATTTTCACCTCTTTCATAAAATATATTCTCCATTTCTGAAAACTGGAAAAACAAAATCAAGTGATAGATAAATCGTCTAGATACTACTTAATACTGCTAATGTCTATTATATTGAGAAATGTATAAACTCCTAATAAATTAGGGAAAACTTTAAAATACGGAAGCATTCACGCGTCTTACTATGCGGGTGAAATTGTCTAATCAGTTTAGTAGAGCAAATGAACCATACTCTGAGATTGACAGGAAGAGGTAAAAACCTAGGAAAAGCGAAATGCAATCAGCTAAATAATTATAGGGGTAAGAGAATGTCGGAATCACAACTGGGTTTGAACGAAAACTGAGAGCACAAAACGGAATTCACCTCGGTGCAATATATTCACTCCAGTCCTTGTCTAAGTTTGCTAATAAATATGCTAGTCTGAGCATTTCAAGGTTAATGCTCGAGTCCTCGACCCCAGGATCCATCTTCTGAATGCAAACTGCTCTGACGTCATTCATAAGCATACCATACAACTCAATAGCAGCGACATTTTCGATATTCATGTATCTGAAAACAGGATCAAAAAATGCTTCAGACAAAATGCAACCATTTACTTCAATAATAGAAGCACAAATAATAATTCAGGGTGCCCACTGAGTTAAAGTTGAAATTCCAGCCAAAGTTTCAGAAAAAGTGACCTTTTCCCAGCCTTTTGGGGAGAAAAAGCACATTGTTTTCCAGTCATATCATGAATATTAATATGAAATTCCAGCCACTGAAAATGCTATCCGAATACTGTCACAAAGTATTGAGTGACCTTAATATTTCCAATATATTTGAATTTTTTATATAAGTTCAATGTCTTCGAGTAAACCAACCCCGGAGGGCAAGGATCTACCAACCACCTTTGGCAAAACATAGGGAACACTTCAAACCCTGGGTAGACTTGGCGAAAAAGGCCTCTCCCACATGATATTCAACAATCTTTTCTTCTTCAATCCTATTTCTCGATAAGATCATTTTTCATCTAATAATTCTGCTAATTATTATAAGGCCTAAAAATAAAATTCCAGCTTTTCCAGTCAAAGCAGGAGAAAAACCTATGGTTTTCCAGCTTTTCCAGCCAAATTCTGAAAAAGGGATCATTTTCCAGCTTTTCCAGCATTTCCAGCTTTTCCAGCTGGAGTGGACACCCTGTAATTTGACACTAACAGATCACTGACAAACGTGACAACAGAATGCCACTAAATGAAAATGAGACATGAAAATTGAAAAGTAGACATAAGAATAACGCCAGGGACAAACTGAAAGAAAAAATTATTAAGGTATCGCAATAGCAATATACACTCAGAGTTTCAAAGTGCAGTACAGAAATGGAAAAATTGATAACTGGCACATACTGGGCAACATCTGGACAGTGCTTCTCTAATTCTTTATAAAAGCCAAGCTCACTTCTAAGTCTACCAAGTAAACACCGGATCATCTGCGGCGTTTCTATTTCCAAGCTAATTAAAATTCTTCCTTTGATTTGGTTGTAGCCAACTGCGATTGCCTTCTGTTAAGTAAAATAATGTTCCCAGTGTTAACATGTTCACAACAATGTTCACAAAAAGAGTATTCCCCCCAAGAATGACTCCCTGTCAGATCAGCGTCCCTTTTCTAGCTATAGCTAATTGCAACTAGGGCTGTCCAACAAAGGCCGATTTGTCGATATTCAGTTATCAGCTTTAGTATTCGGCCAGCGGACTCTCTGACCGATTACTCGGGAAGAGTCAAATTATTCGACTAATCGGGCGTAGTCAAATTCTTCGATTATTCGGTTGCAGTCACATACACTGATTATCCAATCAGTGCCAAAACATTTGATTCTCTGGTTGAAGTGAGAACAATCTAGCTGTTACTATGGCAATAATCAATCGAACGGCTCTTTATGATGCTACTTCACAGCGGCCGAACAGATATTTTTTGTATTGCTTTTGCAAGAGTTCGCTCATAAGAAACTTTGCCCGAGAAACGCCGTATGTCTGACCACGCCTATGGTGGAATCAACCAAAATTATGACCAAACCCATATTACCGAATGATCGATTATTCGACAAATATCAGACCGAATAACCGAATAGTGAAATCAAAGGCATGGACAACCCTAGTTGAAACACCTACCTAGGACATGGGAAGATTTTAGAAAGCCAAAAGGCATGAATACATCAAAATAAAATAGTTGTCCTACAATATTCTGTCTTATTTTTGACATATTTTGTTCAAGCCTGTAGCCAGGCCTATGTCTTAGGGGTGGCAAAATTGTCCTGGAGGAATCACATGGTACAAAATCTGAGAGCATATTACGTACTTTACGTTATCGCAATCAAATGAATAATATGTGCGTATGAAAAGATTGGACTTTCTAGTATTCTACAAAGACCAAGGTTGAGCTCAACCAAAACTTCAGATCTCCCCTTTGCTACAAAGACAAAGCAACAATAGAAAATTGCAAAAAAAACTCCCAGGGGTGGCAAAAAGCTGGCATCCTGTTGCTCAGGGGTTATGGCTATGGGCCTGATTTTGTTTCTCTACTTCAGTGTTGTTTTTGTTGGTTAAAGAATACTGAGCTATAAGATAATAATATTTTTGAGGATTGAGAATGAACGAAACCAAGACCTTCAAATGAGAAGGTTGTAAGTGAAAACCCATAGGATCTTTGTTGGTAATTTTTGTAGAAAACTCCCATTAGAGGAAATGAGATCGAAGGTGAGATCGAAATTTCAAAAAACACCATCAATAGTAAATAATAAACGCGACTACCTTTTAGAAATCTCGAATCGGATCGAATCGAATCGAAAGTGGAGTTCAAAGAATACATAATATGGAAAGAAATATTCTTTCCTTTTATTCAACTACTCGGGTGCTTAATAGATGCCCCCCGCTAATTAATTTTTTAAAAATTTCCAACCCAGGACATTCTTATTCCAACTCCCCCGCCTATTAATTTTTGGAAGTATGATCTCAACTAAGGCAATTTTTAGAGGAGACACTTTGGCCTACAAGCAAAAAGTATCTTAAGAAAATACGCTGATCACATGCGTTGTATGGTTCAGCATTGTTCCATTCTGTGGAATTAGCAGCATTATTTTGATATAAATTTGTGATAAAAAACCATAGCCTTTTCTACAAAATTTATAGTAATTTTCCAACCCCCACCCGCTAATTAGATTTTGGGGATTTTTCCAGCCCTCTGACTATTCCAACCCCCTGTCTATTAGGCACCCAAAGTACTGACCTTGATAAGACGTCGGATTAATTCTTGTTCACTTGGCTCGCTTTCATCCCAAATTCCAATATCTGTTTTTATTCTGATTATTGCTTTCAGCATTTCAAACATCCAAGATACTGTATCAAACGGCATCTTTTTCGGACAGAGCAGTCTCGTATTTTTCAGCGTATGCTCAATGTTTTCTTGGAAAAGGTTCAAGGCTTTTATCAACATATCGTGCTACAAAAAATACATTAGAAACTCAGTAAAAGTTAACAATCACGCCCTTTACCAATATCAAACAATTACTGCGACTTTCTAACAAACTCCCAATGACATTTGTTATCTTATGTCATAAAAAAATTAGAAGATTGATTAAAAAATTAATGGTAGGGTGCATTTAATCCCACGCAATTGAGGTACCGTATTTCCTCGAAAGAGCACCCACCTCGAATTCACGCCTCCCCTAAAGTAAAGATTTGAAATGAACGCCCCCCGAATGAATTCCCCCTTTAAATAACGATTTGCCATCCATAATGAAGAGAATGAAAAGAAGACTAACCAAATCAGGAAAAGTTATCAATTTTGAATGAACCATACTTGAATCCATTTGAAAGGCTTGTTTCAGAACAAGAGGTTGCTCAGGCTGCACCAGAATGCNCAAGCTGATAGACATCGACGAAGAGGACAAAATTGATATTGTTTTGTAACCCTTTCCTTTATATTGCTTGCAACTTTTCCATTTTCATACGGTTTTTTACTAATTATCATTACTTTGTACTCCCTGTTTCATCATATGTTGCGTTTATGTGTCTACTTAAAACTATTGGGAGAATATTGTCTGTATGTCTACTAAATGAAATGAGTGACCTCCAAAGAAGTAGATTTGTAAATGACCGCCCTCTCGAATTACCACCTCCCCTGCTGGAAGGCTGATTTTTAAATAAGCGCCCCGGGCGCTCTTTCGAGGGAATGCGGTACACCCATTCTGCAACAGGAAAATCAATGAAACGGTTCTATCAAAGCAAAACGTTTCTCAGGGTGGCCAACAATGAAATGAAATTCTTTTCCAGGGTTTTCAAGGGGATTTTCTGCCAAATTTAAGGTGTTTTCCAGGGAATTTTTGACTATGCTTTCGAAAAATATAATTATCACATATAGATCTTCCGCCTGTACCCATTCACCTTTCATTCTGCGTTTTACTTGAACTTTTGCATCCGTTGTTGGAAATAGAGGCTGCTTATCAAACGACAAAGAAGACGCTGTTTTTACCCCCCAGTAACCTTATAGATCCTCCTCCCCTGCGATACAGGAATAAAAAATGCAACAGCACTGCAAGGCCAAAAATTGATGCGTGGAAACTGCTTCAGAACATAATTTTTCAGGGGTATGTTGTAATTTCAGGGTTTTCCAGGGTATTTTTCCAGGGGCAAACAAAATCAGGGTATTTCAGGGTCTTCCAGGGTTTCCAGGGTTTCCAGGGTTTGTTGGCCACCCTGATTCTGTACTGATTCTAGTGTGTATTCCGAAACTATGTTCCTCCGTCGCATCATTATAGAATTACAACTGAATTGCCCATGGATTCTTTTCGGAAGGTTCCACGTTTGAAAAATAGCATGGGTTCATTTTGAGAGAATTATAGGACAGCATCAAACTCCCTCGTGCTCCCTGGTAATTTTCCTTTCCAAAGGCCGGTTTGCACTACCGCCATATGCTGGCAATCTCCTTTTAAGTTGTCAATTATAGGTCAATCATAAGCGAATTCTGCACTGCAAACGGTCCATAGTACTTCCACTTAAATCCGATAATTGAGCTATGATCTGCGGTGGTTCTTGGGAAGGGCTTGGGGATATCACACCCCCCTATCGGAAGGCAAAAAACTATTTTCTCGGAGATTTTTGGCACGTATAGTACCTTGGTGACCATACTTCTGTCCTCTCGTCGAAAGAGCCTGCCCTTCGTCAGAAAATTCCTGACTCAACCACTGGATATCATTGATAAAAACTTGTGTGTATGATAACAAGGGGGAAGATTGTAAAACGAAAACGAGGCCTGGTAGATTGCAACCCGAAAAAGAGAGAAGCAATAACTGGCTCACTTAGGCCCGCCGTAATTTCCTAAAGTGGAAGCCATGAACGAGCCTCGTTTTACATATTCCACCTGTTGTACATGAGTGATAAAGCCTGGTTTTCAAATATCGTAATTCATCGGCGATCATCGCCGATATAGATCTTCAGTTGATCGGGGATCATCCCCGATGATCGGCGACCATCCCCAATGAACAAAGAGCATGTCTTGGCGCCAAACGTCTGAGAGTGGAACAGGAGGGTTCATTGCATGTGTAGTGCGTTCCAATGAGAGAATTAGACGAAAAATCGCATATCTTATCTACAATTCTACTTTGCAGGAATACGAAGCGTATTTTCCAACAAAAGAAATGCAGCAAAGGAGCCATTTTAGGTGCGTGAAGTGAAATTGAAGGGCAGGCATTACACTCTCTAGAAGTTGTCATAATAAGAGTGTTATTTTCGTTTTCTTCGGTAAATTCTTGTAATCTCAAGCTAGAGGGCATCATCTACTTGGTTTATGAACTCCAATTTTCTCTGTCAACGTGACAAGAAGCAACAAAAAATCTTGCAATCTATTGTTTATCTTTCCAATGTTCGTCGGGAACCATCGGGAAAATCAAACATGTTTGACTTTCCCGATGATCGAAGACGATCCCCGATGGTTGCCGATAGTGCGGTTTTCATAAGTCATAAGCAATCGGGGACAATCCCCGATGGTCGGGAGACTGCATCGGCGATGATCGCGGATGAATTACGATATATGAAACCAGGCTTCACTTGCAACGAAATTAGAACCACGTGGCATTGTTGCAAACCGGCCCTATTGCAGCTGTCGACTGTAGCTGAAGCAACATGAAAAACGACTAGAAATTTAATCACATAAACAATACCTCGTCTCTAACGATAATATCATAATGGGTTTTCAGTAGTTTTTTGATCTCGAATATTGCTTGAGTGCAGCATTTGATGTACCAACCATGATATTTGAAGTTCCTGTCAAAAACGATAAATCCTTCAGCAATTTTCTAGCTT
>OLMO02000297.1:14046188-14083883 GCA_900291935.2 Cassiopea xamachana
GATTTTTCCAACATTTTTTCGACAATTCCAACATTAATATGTGCACGAAACAGAAACATTGCAACATTTGAGACCATGTCTGGGATCCATCGTTTATGTAAAAGGAAATAAAATGATAAGACTAAGTAATAACAGAGTGAAATCATAACATTGAACCATAAACTACAAAGAAAATGTCGCAACTGTGCCACGGCTTTAATCTATACTGCTAGCAGACCCATAAATTGTTCTTGGTGGTACATATAATATTTTCTGTATCATATTACTTATCGTAAAAACTGAGGTGTCTTTTCCTTGAGGGAAAAGTATGCATTGTCAACAATAACGAAATCAAATTCCGATATTTTCCCCTTTTAAACATAGTCGTCAATTCACTGGCTTAACTAAAGGTAATTAGAGGTCTAATAGTCATGCTATCGTTACAGGTTAGTCTGTTTGTTACTCCTCTATTTTCTCTTGTTTTGCTACTGGTCCTTCGTCTATATAGGCATATATTTGATCTATTTTCCCTCGTTTAGGCAATATTCCTGTTTATCAATACCCAATATATTTCCTTTGAATTTTCTTTTAATTTGCCATGATTTCTCTCTTGTTTTTCCCACTTATCTTCCCCTTATCTATATAAGCCCTAGAGTTACTTATAATTATTAAGCTGATGATGAGACGTGTCGTCTCTAAACATTCTTAAGTTTACGTCTAACATGGAAATTTCGAATTAAAACGGTATGATAGTATAAATATGTCTTAATTTCTGGTATGTCGAATCAAAGGTAACATTAAAGGTCAAATTGAAAATTTGCTACTACCACCAAGATCTGAACTAGAGGCCGTTTCACCCAGGCTCAAACCAAAGGCTGCGTCACAACCCCCACGCCCTCCTACTCATCAGAGCAGCAGCTGGCATATCGAAAACGACGGCCTGCCCTGACGGCCGAGTACAGGCAGACCGCTTGAGCGTCATCCATTTTCAGGGCTAGTTGAAAATTAATAAGGAAATCTTCTTCTAAGGAAATTAATCAATATTATAAAATAATCCAACCAGAGATAAAATCCACATACTTGAATAACTTTTCCTGCAAGATCCTGTACTCTTGATGGGCATTGACGTCACTCACTTTCATCCCCAAACATCCAGTGATGTCACGTTTCCAAAAACGACGAATCAATCTTTTGATTTCCTCAAGCTGTTTGATTCGCCATTTTGAATATCCATGAGTTGACAAGAACGAGCCAATTCGGTAGTAATTGTGCTGGTTAGTTTCAACTTGGTAAAAACGTTCTTGAAGTTCGTGCAAGAGTAGCTATGAATGTAAAATATTTGACAAAACTGAACTTTACAAAACAAAAAATTCAAAATATTTGCTTCAACACTTCAGATAACGCTCAAAGAATCCCTCTTGTACATGTACAGACGTGCCAACTCTCGCGGTGCTACAGGGAGACTCCCGCTTTCACGTACCTTCTCCCGCTCTCTCCCAGCATCCTATCTATTTCTCCCGATTTCAAAACATGTTCTCGAATTTCTTCTGTTTCTCCTCAGTTCTCATAAATTGCTATGGCAGTAATAAAACTACCTGGGACCATCTCTTGCCTAGAATCCATCGTTTTGACATAGAATGGCCGTTCTGACAAAGAAAATCATGAGAATTAACGCTCTGTTCCATAATGGATCTCAAGCTAGATTGATTACTTTCTGATATTTGGCAATGCGGTCACATTACCCAGAGTCCAGGATTCCTTTCCATAAATAGGTACCAGAAGAGGAAAGCGTGAAAGCTACAAAAACTGCAACAGTCAGACATCTCAGGAAATGACTCATTAACTTTTTCATAGGAATTGCATTCATATGTAAATAAATGTAGGTTATTTTCTCTTCAATCATTAAAGGTGCAACAGGATATTTTCTAGAATTTCATAAAGTGAAGAAGTGGTAATAAAATGACCTACTGGGAAAATCACAACAACCCTGAAGGAAGTAGATGATAGAATTATAGCTAACTGTATGTATAGGCAGAACATGTTCAGATTAAGAATAAGGACGGCATAGAGCATAGTCAGGTATGTTTTAGCATTTACTTATGGAAGTTATAATCTTTGAAATATAAAGACATTAATTAGTGGTTTCTTGTACGTGAATTTCTGAGTTACGCGGTCAAAAAGGGATCAAGTCATAATCATGAAAATGTAAAACGATGAGAGAGGCAACCCTTGACTTTCATAAATGGAAACAATCGACCAACCTTGCCTGGGTCTCTGTTCGGGATCGACTGTTTTACTTCATTGAAATACCGATCGTGTATCCTTCGAGTAATGCCAAACCCCTCTCTAAGGCATGTCATTAGCATTTCTGGTTCTATCGATATTTTGTCGGTAGGCGATAAAACACTTCCTTCTGACCCGCTTGAACTGCAGCTTGAATACAAAACGAAAAGTGAGTTTTTGAATAGAAAATATGATGTCAATATGTCAAAGGTCAAAATATGTCAAAGGTTAAATTGATTCATACATCAACATCACTGGTTTGTTATAAACTTGAAAACTAAGATGGCGAGAAGAAAGAACATTGTAATGTATTACTGTTGAATTTTTAGTCTATTTTACGTTGTATGTCGTACTAATGCACCAGAGATCTTACGTGTTAATTTCACATGCCTCTGTAAAGTCCTGTTGTGACCTTAAACCGTTACGTAGTCTCAGTGCGTTAGTCCTACTTTAGGCATAGACCTATGGCCTAGGCTCTAAGACTTAATGGTTATTAGAGATTACCAGTCTCCAGAAGAAGCCACATACACATTACAGCATTATAGTCAACGATAAATTCATGCATAAATATAAGAACTTTTGACTCTAGCTACAGTCACCAGTAGATGACGAGAAAGACTTGGGAGATCCAAGAAATAGAAAGCGCTGAGTGAAATAACACGACGCAAAGGAAGCAACAAAAACACTATTGAGATTAAAACCAGTGACTTCAATTGATGTCTTTGTTGGTAATGCAAAGCACTAATTTACGGACAGACACTACTAAACCTGTGAATTTGTCAATTGTTCAATTTCAATTTCATTTCAAATTCTACTATGTACAAAGAATAACATCAAATAACTACATAAAAACTAGTAACTGAATGATCAAAGAAAAACTTTGTGTTAAGGGGAATTCTTAATGAGAAGCTATCCTACTAGTTCGTAAACTAGCTTGAGGAGTACATCCCTTGTAGTACTATAATTTTTATGTTTCAATAACGGGCCTAAATTTTAAGAGTACCTAGTTCTAAATAATTCAAATCTACATAGAGTTTTGAATCAATTTTTGAGACTTTTTTGCAAGAATATTTAGAAGTAGAGTTTTTCAGTATTTGTGGGAGTTTTTTGTGATTGCGGAATACATCACCACGATGAGACTGTCTAGTGAAGTAATTACAAACATTTGAGTTTAGCAGAAAGAAACCATGAAAGGAATAAGGGTTTAGCTTGTAATTGATTCATATACGAAGCATAGTAGCTTGATTCGAAAAATATCATAAAGCTGCAAAAGTTTGAAGCTCTGGAAGATAGGCAAAGTATGAGAAAGAAGATGCTGATGCGCTATAGCTCAAACTATCTTTTTTGCATTAGGACTAATGGTTCCAGATATGATGTAAATATTTGTCCCCAAACAAAATACCATATTGAAGTAATGGTAAGAATAATGAATTATAAATTAGAATCAGTGTGCTGGTGGAGAGAAGGCTTCTGATTTTAAAGAAGATCCCACATACTCTAGCCAACTTCTTTGAAAGTTCAGGTAGGTGAGATTTCCAACTAATACTTTGATCTACGAGAAGATCCAAGTTTTATGTATTTAGCTTTTGTCAAATGTTTTCTTCAAATCTTTATTGAAGTATTTTCTAGGATGTTCATTGAGTTAGAATGGAAGATAATCTAATTAGTTTTACTTATATTAAGGGAAAACCTATTTACATCCAACCACCGTTTTACAGATTTCAATTCTTTATTTATAATTTTTGCAAGGTTAGTCAGAGTGTCGCCATCAGAGTAGATGTTTGTATCATCTGCATATAGATAAAACTTTAATTGCTTTGATACATGGGGTAAATCATAAACATAGATAAGAAATAAAAGTGGACCAAGTACAGATCCCTGTGGGACTCCACATGTGGTTCTCATTAAGCTAGAGCTAGAACCATTTATTGAAACAAATTGTCTTCTTTCAGAAAGATAGGATATAAACCAATTATGTACATTTCCTCTAATACCATAGTGCTCTAATTTCGTTTTCAAAATACCATGATTAACAGTATCAAAAGCCTTCAGATGGTTCACAAAGATCCCACACCCATATCGTCTGTTGTCAAGAGAAGATCCAATTTCTTCAGTCNCATACTAATCAATGCATGGTCAATTGGCTTGTTTTCTTGAAACTCAAACTTTAAAGGATACAAAATATTACTGTCTTTCAGAAAAACATAGATTCTTTTATTCATCCGCTTTTCATACATTTTGCTAAAGATTAGTACGAGGGACATTGGTCTGTACTTTGAAGGTATTTAGTGGTTGCCTTTCTTAAAGATAGGAACAACTTTAGCTATTTTAAGTTTGGAAGGAAAAATACCATTGGAAAAAGATTGACTGATTATTATAGCTAAAATAATGATGAATAGACTTATTAATGTCAGTTCCAAGATTGATGAAAAGTCATTAAGTATGATAGACATCTAAGTTGCATCTGATATTAATATTCCATTTTTATCTTTGATTTAACAAATTCTAGAAAAGATTTTTTGCAAGAGCTCTTTTCATTTCAGTCCATATTTTTTCTATATTTTCCCCATTTTCTTTAAAANATAACTTTGAAAGTATTTTTCCAAGCTCCCTTCAATTCATTAATGACACGGTTCCTGAATGTTTTATAAACTACAAGGCTGTTTTCTGATTTTTCGTGAGTAAATTTCCTCAAAAATCGATCTCTTGAATCTATGGGCAGACCCAAATAAAGCTGTGAATTTATGGACAAATACTAATACAGCTGTGAAATTATGGACAGAGGTGTGAAATCAAGAACAGAGGTGTGAATTTACTGACAGAAGTGTTTCTTAAGAGCTCCTTTCTATGGGATGCATTGATAACAAAGGGCATTTCCAACACTCTTTTTGATTACATGGTATTCTCTATAAGAAACCACTTCATAAGCAACCTGGTACTAGACAGCCTAAAATTTAAGAAACTTTTAGAACTACAAAGAAAAAGCCAAGAAACTTTAGACAAATAGCACATTGAAATCGCTACCTGGTTCAACATAAAACTGTACCAAAACAATGTGAACATGACATTGCATTAGACTTTAACTAGTACTGACGTATTTTGATTGAAAATGTATTGTAAATCAGACAGTATTATTTTTAATGTTTCAAAATTCAATTTATTTCAAATTAATGGGTAAATTTTTTCACAAGCCAAATGCACTAGGTGCATGAAATTAAATTAGAAGATAGACTTTGATAATGATACATACCTGCTACCTTGACTAAATGGTGGTGTTACTGATGGCTCTGATGATGGAGATGAGAGCACAGGATAATAAATGCATTGCAGTGCCCTCTTATATAGACTCTTTTCCTAAAAGTGATTGGAAAATAACATCAAAAAAATTATAATCAAATGAATAAGCAACACAGACCATTTTGCTACAATAAAAAAAGTTCCATCTTGGAGTTTTTCTATGCAAAATTTCAGGAAGAAACCCAGTGATAATCCAGTGCAAACCATTTTAAAGCAAACTGATGTTATTGGAAAGAGCATGGTTCTCTTCTTTCCTTAACTTTTTTATTTAGAAAAAGTAGATAGCAGGGATGTAGTGCCAGGGGCCTTGGGGGTACAGCCCCCTTGTTAAGATAAATGGCTCTTAGCTGACACCATACCCAATTTCATTATGCAATGATTGCCACTTTTGGCAGTGAATGAATGATTTTGTGCAGATTTAAAGAGTTAAGATTATGCAGTTTGCTGTACGTAGTGTCTTTGAAATCAATACCAATCCATTCCATTCCATTCTTCCCAAATTGTAGCTTGCAAGTTAAAACATTTTCCTTTTTTCTTGTTGACATAATTCATCTATAGTGAAACAACTAAGTGAATTCATTTGATGAGACATAATTCATGATTCACAAAGTTTTTGTTTCTTTTCTAGTACCACTATGGTGCCAAAAAGAGCTTTGGTCACATTTATAGCCAAATTAAAGGGCGTGGCTTTGTAACATTGTATTGGGGCTTTGCCCCCAAAGCCCCATTCTTCCTCAACTATATACTTGCTTATAGCTAAGTCTGACTGTTATGTTCTTGTCAGTAAACCTTTATTTTATCACTCAACCCAGTTTTATCCCTCTCCCCCATTTTGGTAGGCAAAAATGTAAGCCCTACATCCCCTACAAAAATTGCTAGGTACAAGAAATGAATTAGAATTATTTTGTAAAATTCTAAAAAGGTACACCCTTGAAAAGGTGTAGTTACTAAAATTTTGTCTTGAGCCCCCCCCCTTGTTTAAAATCTAACACTACACCTCTGGTAGATAGGTCTGTTGGCATTCATGATTCACCCTAAAACTTTGTGTGAATAGTTAAACAGACCATCATTTAACCCATTTTGGATATTTCCATACTTGGGAGAGTGCTCCTCATTTTGATCTGTGCCCCAAAATTTGCTAATAGGCCTGATTAAGCAAAAAATGATACAAAGACTCTAAAGCTGTGATGAGTAATTGAAATTTTGTTTACTTACAGGCTCATTAAGAAAGATATCCAATGAAATATCAGATTGCAATGGATCCGAGAGTCCTGAGAAATGAAAGCATTTTGCAATGTGCATCATTTGCCTTAAAATTAAGCAGCTACCACATAACTTAGATAGCAACTATAAATGGGAAGGTGATCTGTGAAAAAGACATGAACAGTGGAAAGCACTCTTCCTGATGCAAGGCTTCTGGTTACATATAAATGATCTCACAGGACTATACCCCATTTATAGCAACTGACTACTGTTCATGCTTCCCCCTATCAATTACTACATGATCTATCTCTCATTTTGCTTTACTTTTAAAAATATATTCTATGCCTTTTGGATATGTTCTTCAACAAAAAAACTGTGTGCCAAGGTTCTAAACCCCTGCAACATTTCAATCACAAAATATAAGCACAAAATAAAAATGCCTTGATATCAATTTTAGAAATAAAAATCCNCATGCAGAAAACTCACTTTGCCTTCTAGCTCTGGATGAAGACTCCCCTTCCTGTCAAAGGTAACACAAATTAGCAAAAATGTTAAACAAAAGCTTAGCTGTCATAAGACAATTCTTGTAATGAAATCAAGGAACTCTCTTTGGGAACTGATGACAATAGTAAAGTAATGCACCAAAACAAACAGATGTTTGTCTCACCTGGACAGTTTTCATTGTCCCATCATACGAAGGGACAGCACTGCCATCTGCTTGAGGTAGAAATCTCTTTGGACTAAAAGCAAAGGAAATATGAAGCACTAAAAACTAGTGGGCAGGTGCAATAAGGAGTACCATCATAAATTAGAAAAAGAAAGTTTTTAGATTTGCATGTATCTGGGAAGAAGTTATATTTGAGGGAAGCTCTGCCCAGAATATCATACAATACTGCTGAACATTGAAGCTATTCATGAGAGGGACTAAAATGGAAGATGTAAAATTGGGGAAAAGGGAAAAGTAATTAAGAAATCGAAATTTGTAGAAATATAACAAGAAATTCAGGGACTTGCTAGAACATACTTCAGTTTCAGGAAGAACTTGTGCACATCCAGTATTGAGGTTGAATACCTGTAATAAACAGTTTATATTATAATGCTGGAAAAACTTGACAATAGTCACTAGACTCAAGTTCCTAAAACTAAGGAGTAAATGCAAAATGTCAACAAAACAAGTAAAAATCTAAATTGAAGATTCTGGTGATCAAGTTGTACAAATTGATAGGCAGAAGTGCAATTTTGCAGAGGAGGAAACCCTCAAATATTGCTGATTCTCCTATTTTTGTTGTTTTAGATGAATTCTTTCTACGCAAGTCTAGCTGTCAAAGGCCTTCCTAGATGCAACATTCCATCTGGAAAACTTAGTTCATTTCAAGCTATTGTCAATACCTCTGTAAACAGAATCCAAATTCAACTAGACTGGAAATGCATGAAACTCCTTTTGGCAAAATGTTTGCTTGATGGAGGATTGCATGATATGTTATTTGTCCTATGCAATCTGAAAGTAATCTTAAATAACCTTTCCACTTTGCATTTAGCGTAACTGTAATGATAAGTCGATGAAAACTTGATGAAACTCAACTTAAAACAGCCAATAAATTTATTTCAACACAAAGCACGAAATTCCAACTAAGAAAGATCAAACGTTCTTTTAATTACCTGAGAAGTTGTTCACCAACACTGACTATTATGTCTGGCAAGGTATCGTCCATATTTCCATCAGCAACGGGATCGGGTAAAAGAGATGGCAAAGAGCGAGTATCATGATCTCTCAAAACAGCAGAGTTAACATCATCTTCCCATGCTTTATTTGCTTCAGCAATAACATGAGGATAAATATCTAACATCCCCAAAACGGGCGAAGGTTGTTCATCATCATCACCATCAATGTCCATTGTCGGATGTGGTGGAACCTCGTCTGTTCCACTTCTTCCTTCCACATCTTGTTCGTCTACGTTAGGATGGCTCCAGCAGCCTCTTAAACAGTCCGTGATTTTACCCATATATTGCACACGAATATAGAATTGTATTCTCCATTAATGTTAATTTACTACAAGGTGAAAATAGTCCAAGAGTAGCCTTATGAGCTGCTGTGATCATTCGTACAGAAAGAAAGTGTTGATAATAGTGAAAAGACAGTCAAATCCAAATCATGCATAGCAAAATCCAGATTAATCCAAATTCTGAAACGAGGCCATAAAACAATAGATTCTACACAGCCTTTGGAAATGGTGGTCTGTTTCCAACAGTGTGAGTTCGAAGAGCTTACAGAAAAGACGGTAAGAGAGTAAGAGAAAGTGTAATGCAACCATAGTTGTTACATACGAAAGACTCCATTTATAAATATGTGATTTGGGAACATCCATTCGACCACAAAGACAATATTTGTAACATACCTAATTTTAGTGTGCAGTGATAACCAATTTGTGCATTGATAAACTCAAAACGTGCAGTGATAAATTATGAAATGTGCAGTGATAAGAACGGTGCTTAGCCAATTAGGTCATACTTGGAAAAGAGTCCTGACTTTTGTACGTACATATTGCAAAGTTTAACTGCTTGTCCAACATCTCCTTTGGAAAATGCCCCATAACCATGACAAAAAATATTCAAAAATCTTAGAATACCCTATAGACCTAAATTTCTTGAAAAAATGTTACCAGATCACGGAATGTACTGTGAAATGCAACTGCTCAGTTTATTTGACTTTTCACTTACAGTATCCCTGTTTTTAGTAATTTTAACATTATTTTTTAAGCTACTGGAAAAATATCTCAAAATAATCCATAAAATGTGCTGGCACATATACACCAGGCCCCTATTGGTTTTACCCCCTCAGAATGCTTCATTTCTTGTGAAATGTGCAGTGATAAAATTTCCTTAAAATTAGGTATGATTTGTAATGAAGCAAGCCCTTGAACCTAACAAGAGATAGGTGTTAACAATAAGGGCAGAATTAGCCCTGCAATGTTGCTGGCAACCTTGTCCTTTAATATATTTGGCTAGATGTTGTTCATTCAAGTTATCAAAATATAGATCACTCTGATAAATCCAAATTCTGAGTTAAATCAAAGCAAAATTTTTAAGCCAAACAGTTTCTCAGAAATCCAGATTTCACAATGGATTTGACAACTCCGACCTAGCAACTCTGAATAGAATACTGGAAAGGGGATGCCCCTTTCAGCCAATCAGATGTGAGGATTTAGGGCCAAAGGCCAGAAGTGCAATGCTTTTGGTAACCAAAAAAATGTTCATCGGATAAAATATTCTGTGGTTAGAACATACTTTCGGACAAATAAACTGTCGGACAACTGTTGACCAATCTTTTCAATGACGAAATCACCACAATGGTGGGATATTGATTCAGCGTGCTGTAGNGATGAGCTTTTCAGAAACGTTTATGAATCTAAAAATACCATAAATATGGAGTTAACGCTTTTGCAATATGGAACCACTTTGTAAGGAACCCACATTTTTTGTTGTTTACTTTATTTTGAGTAGGCTGTTATACCTAGCTTATTCAGCTAATTTAGGCCTACTATGCATGCCGCATCCAGGCATAGGACCCCTAGTTTAACGTCCCTTTCGAAGGACGGCGGAGTGAGCTGTTTTGGTCATTCATCTGGAGGTCACCCATCCAGTTTCTGACCGTGCACAGCCATGCTTAACTTCAGATAAGCTAACGGAACTGGCTGGGCCGCTTGGCCATAATTTTTAAAGAACTTATACCACTAATGGATAAAAACCTAAGGGAATTTTCAATTCCAAAAAATTCTTATAACTGCAAGTAATCAAGAATTAGGAAGCCGGTTCCATTAATTTGCAGTCAAAACTCGCATAGGTACATTTATAAACATTGTTGTGAATTGGGCGAGCATGGGATAAGAAAAGGACTAGATGTGAATTTTATTCTAATTAATCAATCAAATGGAAGCTATTTACATTATTCTAAGATCAATTATATCAAGTTCCTCTCTGCTTAACTCAGTTCTCAATTCCAATACAATTCTAAATTGCCTAGCATATGCAACGCATGCATACTAAATAGGCGTAGGTAATGGGAGCATAGGGAGAGCATGCTGAGAGGGCGCAACGGAAGTGCCCGAAACAAGAGCCCAGTGCCCCTTTTAGTCCTCCGCTGCGGCCCTTCACAACAAACTTCTTTCCTACCTTCTTTACGCTTGTAGTCTTGAGTTCTAGCCAAAATTAAAAGCAAAACTTGAAATTTTAATGTCTTCCTTCTTTATTAAACTATGTGTGCACCTGGGGGGTCACTTGAGCCTTCACGTTGTGACCCGATACTTTTGGGGGGCTTTCCAGTAATGGCACGTGATAGCAGTTTATTACACTCAATAACCCCATTTTAATGGTTCTCATCAAGTAATTTATTTGAAATTTACCTTTGGGTGAATTTTGGAACTCACTGATGGACCCCCTCCCCCCGTATATAAATGTTCTAGTGAAAAATATACATATTTCATCCACAAATATGTCAAATAAGGCAAAAGCTAAAAAAAGTTGCTGAATCAGAAGGGCACTTAAGTGGTGGGGCAAACATGTTCCACTGGTGGGGCAATGAAAGGGGCTGGTGGGGAATGTCCCCACCAGTTTATATGTTAGAAATGCCCTGTTTATCAGTATCTGTTGGTAAATTATTGCTTTACAATGTACATTACACCCCCCTCCAGAAAAAGAAGTCAAGCAACTTGATTGAATAGCAGAAGCATCATGTGTGAGTCACATGACACAAGTCGTAACACGTTCTGATCATAGAAATTTCATCNCCGTTGCTGACAAAACACAATACCGGTACTTATCAACAAATATCTCCTTTCTGTTCATGGATTACTGAACCAGCTCAATTGTTGAGACACTCATTATGCAAATGTTTAAAAAAATTTTAGGCAAAGCTGATGGTGTTCAGGTTATGTGCAAAATTGTGTGTTTTAAATTTTTTAAACCTAAACTTCATCTGTATTTAAATAAAATGAGCATTTAAAGTTGCTTTTTGAAAGGGGCCCCATTCAAAATGAAAAACAGTTTAATTCTACCCACCTTGAAAGTTGAAAATGAAATGAAGAAGAGAAATCGGAAGATGATCTGAAAAAGGAAAGGAATGAAACAAAATAGTCTGATCCTTCCATGCTTTGTAACGTTTTCTTATGCACAATCGACACAGAACAGAACACGTCTGAATTCTGATGCTTATTTTCAAGACTGACTAAATCAATTTAAGTTACCTATAAAGCATGTAGGATACGTTATGGTGTTAATTACTGTACACATTGACCTAGGACCTTATTAATGCTACACTTTTAAAAACCTGCATTGTAAATCTTTAATCTGACGGTCGACAAACAGAATCTAGATCGGGCAAAACGCCATTGAAGATGCAAAATAGGTGACTAATAGAATGGTGTCAATAGGGTTATTGGACCATAAGACCTCAATTTCATGTCAAAGGCCAGCAAAAACAATGAACTCTTTAAAAACATCAAGAGATATAAAAAAACATAGGAGAGCATGCTACTCTGTAGGTAAGTTTGCAAATGTCATCAGTGTTGCAGTTAGGTTGGGACATTAAAGTCTGCTGCCTATCACCAGGGAGGTATAGTAATGAGGTGTGTGGTGTAACCAAAGATAATAGTGCAACTCGATCGGCTTGAAGCCTCAAAAGGCTATCGGTCGCCTTTAAAATTAATTTCATGATTTTGAAATCCCAAGTAGCGTATAATCTGTGATAAAAGATATTTGCTTGCTCTTACCATTCTAGCCAAAATTAACTTGTAGGCGCATCTTTCTTTCTTCAAACATTATCAACCTTTCGTAGCAAGAACAGACAGGCTTTCTAGAGTAGAAGTTGTAACACTTTATACGTAGAACCCTTAGTAGACACTGTACGACGTTGAGAAGCTTCGGAGTAGAGTTGTTGAATGTTGTTGTAACCCATTCCACGTAGTAAATATGAACAATACTATGCTGAAACATCTGAATCTACATCTATCAGGAAGTGCCGGTGCAGAATCTTGTTCCTAGAATGACCTTTCTTTGAACTTCCGCGTTACATTTTCTTACAAGTGAGGGACAAAACAGGAAACTGTTTCCGGCATGTTGCGCAATCAGGTGGTCTGTGGATTGACAAAGACAAATGGGGAATTTGGTTACGCCATGATGAAGCTGATAGCCAGGGCCAGAATACATCCCATTTCACTTTTCTACCAGATCTGTGGCGAGCACGAACCTTTGTAGAAACTCACCAGTTGTAATTTGACGAGTTTTATCAACATTTAGTCCAAGTTTGCATAAGTTTTACCACCTCAAATGGTGAGCCACTTTTTTCTAAAAAAAGTTAGGCTAGAACAATCGTTTTCAACCTTTTTGCTGGAGCGCAACCCAAGAGAAATATTCCAGTGGCGCGAGGAACCCCTGCTCACAAATCTGCATAGGAGAATAAAAAATTACTTTCGATCATAGCATTTTTATAACATATGGCGGAGCCCTTGGAGGGCACTGACGGGGCCTTTGCATTCCTCGGAACCCTGGTTGTAAATCACTGGGCTGAAATTTGTGGCGGTCAAACTTTCCAAAGTGCATGCTGGGTTGGTAGGGCCAGGCCCCCAATAGAGCAGAGCGACTTGTATGCTTGCTGCAGAAGAGAGGACTCCCTACAGCAACAGCATGTGTGCATGACTTTTCACAAGTATAAAAAACATGCCTTGGTCAGGGCTATTCTCCATAGACGAGAGATGCAATACTACAGGAAAGGAAATAAGTCTCTGTTCTTATAAAGCTCTGGCCAAACGACTCGATTTTTTCCTCAACATTTGATCTCAAAGTTTAGCGTAGTCGAGCAAGAGTGGCCAAAAGACTCGATTTTTCTCTCGACTTTTCTCTTGATTTTTCAACTAATCGTATTTCCACAACGTATATCAAGCTAAAACTATTTATCAATACAAATATTTGCCCGTCCAATGAGATGCTACTGCACATGTTTTAACTCGACTTCCTCGACAAGGTGGCCAAACGAGTCGATTTTCAATCAACAAAAATTCTTTCGCTTGATTTTTTTGACAAAGATCAGACTTACCTCAAAATCACTTTACTCCACTCGACTCACTCATTAAGGTGGCCAAACGCCTCAATTTTTTACTCGATCTTTTGTCGGGTGCAAAATCGAGTCGTTTGGCCAGGGCTTTAGAAAGTGGTCTGCATGACAATTTAGTTTAATACTGATATAGTATAGTCAACAATAAGAAATGCCTGAATAACCATATAGCAGTGCACAATTGATCATAGTACTTTGGAAGCAAGGCCAACAAAATCTGAAAAGCCAAGCCAATGCAAGAGTTTTAGGGGGGCTGAGCCTTCAAAAATGAGCAGAAATTTTACCATGGGGGCTCCGCCCCCCTGAGTCCCCATAAAAATCACCCCTGCTCAGAATTGCTGAAATTTAGGAATAAGTTAAGAACAATGCAAGGCTCAATACCTATTATTCTGTTCCACTCTTATTTTGTTTTATGATGAAGTAAGACATCAATAAAGATTTGAAATTATTCCATTGATTTTTAGGCGAAGTTACACCGGTGTTATTTAAAAATAACGTAATAAGAATCTAAAGCTCAAAGCTCATAAATTCAAGAACATTGAGGCTCAGCGAGATGCTAAACATTGTGATTTAAAACGTGTGTATTGAAACTTTCTAATTCAGTGGTTCCCAAGCTTTTCCAAATATTTTACAAGGCAGTCCCCCATCAAAAATCATAGCAGGAGTTGAAACATATTCCATCAGGGAATATTCCTTTCCCGATCCTCCTGAAACCCTCCACCAACGTCGTGGGACACGAATCACAGCTGAGAAACCACTGTACAGATTTTCACGATTTCAAAACTGCAGTGACACTTTCTTAGAAAAAGATTTTTAAGTTTGATGTTCAAATATGACACCAAAAAGCCACAAACATAAAATATAATTGGAATTTTTGAGGATAACTGCTCCACTCCACCTTCCGTTCGCCCTAGCACAACTGTTTCTAGGAAAAGACTCTGCGGGGTTGTAGCGAAGAAACAGTAAAAAACGAAAGAAAACGACCATCAAATTCGATATTAATGAGAATTGCATGAAACAATATACATAACTCGTTTACGTTCATAAGTAAGTGTACCAGAAATTAAGTACGAAACAGACTTAAGTAAATGATCTCAAAAATAAGCTCAAATACAACTCATGGCAAGTGGTAACGAGGTCACATGATTTTTCGAAAAACAAACTTGAAGGGCAACATAAGACCTGGAAACGAAAATATTTTACAAGCAATTCGGTGATCTTGTAACAGTTCTTCTACGGTAAAGATCGACATAGATAGGAAGGGATCCTAACGATAAAAACCGCTGTAAAGTCCACTAACTCTAAAGTGTAGAAAACTGAAGTGAAAAAATAAATTTACTGTGCATGAAATTCGAAAAGGTCTGCGTTTTATTGCACGGGCTCTCAACCTGTGAGATGACTTCCAAAGATTCAAAAAGACTATCTGCTTTTAGCAATAAATTGTTCATCAATATAGTGAAAGTCAGTAAAGATAAGACGCAGTTTGACAATTTAGTCATAACACGAAATAATCATACTCAAGGTTGGAGCCAATAATATCACTTAAGAATATTTCAAACTTCATAGAAACAAAAAGCCAATTTGATGGGAACCACATCATTCATGATTTCAAGGCATCAGAGTAAGCAGATTTTAGCTGGGGGCAACAGTTGATAACCCTGATCTCAACAAAAATAGGAAAGGATCAATTTCCTCTTTGAGCTGGAGCACATTCCCAATCTGTATCCAGAAAGCTATCCATGCAATTCTGCCTTTCAACTTGGGATTCCTACTTCCTTATGAGGGATGCTTGCTTTGTTCTAAGATTGCTGGGACTGAGTCATGTAGTCCATGCCCGGAACAAATTGGTGCAAGAGCGTCAATTCCTAAGTGCGCCTTTGTCTGCATGAGCGATTGCTATAAATTAATTGGCATTGCACGTGCGATCCAAGATTTGTGCATCCGATATAGAGAGTTTCTTGATGCTGACCATGTCAAATGTCTTACTTAGGATTAAACTGGATAAAGCAGAGTTCTGAAAGCAAAAGGTGACAGTCACTAGTGTTGCAGTTACGACAGCGTTCCTATCTGGCACGTGTGATTGTACGGTAATAGTGGTGTTGGCATGGACTATTTTTCGTTCGTTCTGAGGGTTTTGCACGTGTGTCCACGCGCGTATGTGCGATCGCACTTGTCTCCGGGCATGGACTGGTCCTGATGTGACTGCTTACCCAAAATTTATGGGCTAACATTGAAGACTGAGTCAAGCTCTAGACTGTGGAAAATTACCTCTAGATGAAAACCAATTTCTCTGATTCCCTGCAGGACTGCTTTTAAGGACTCTTTTACCAAGCCAAAGTTGCATATATATTAGAAATAAAAAATGTCCTAGAAAAACATCGCACGACAACGTCCATGAATCCAAATACTTTCATTAACATATTTTCATAGGATTCCATATAAGAAACTAAGATCAACTCGCAAACTACAACGCGATAGTTATGAGGTGTCAATAATTACTTTCAAAGACACTAAACTTGAAAAATCTAATTTATATACCTTTCATAATATATTTTAATAAGAAAGTAGATCGTATTAATTTAGAGATTGGAGTTTGAGGAAATGCCTAGAGAGGAAGGCAGGGTAAGCCTCAAAAAGGTGTGAATTGAGTAACCCGATGAGGGATATCTCAAACACACCCCCCTCCTGGTGTCTAACTATAGCTACAACTATAAGTATAGCAAATCTAGAACTACCGATTAAATTGATATATTGTTTGTGACTTTGCCGGTATTTTAAACATTACATAAACTAGTGCTTCCTGTACTATAGAAGCGGATAAAAGTGTACAAATGAATGCGTTAGTTTACTAAACAAAGACCCAGTGCATCGGACCTCCAAACAATTTTCATAGTACAAAACAACTACTTACAAATTCAAGTATTCTTACAAATTTGTGCCCTGCAACCAAATGTGTATATGCATTTTAAAAGAAACGTTATACATACAATAAGGTCCTAAAGCACCACTATGAAGGTACATGAACAACCGCTCGGCAAATTGGGCATGTTGGATTTGACTGAAAAAAAACCAAATAGCATGAGAAAAACCATGGCTTTAAGAGAAACTATAAATGCTGGCAAGACAATATTATGGCAAAACCCCCAAAATAATCTAATTTATAGCTACAATGCCTGCGAAAAGTTGTGGAACAATGGAACATATGAGCTACCAAATCCCCTTCCCAGTGTCGTAACCGAAGTAGGATAGAGTCAGGACAGTTCCTATGGGTCCCCTAACTTCTGAGGGCCTGAAGGGGGCCCTCAGAGGCTTTGAAGGGACAAATTTTTATTTGTGAGTGAAAAGCAAGATTTCATCCCAATCCTTTCCAAGTCTTACAGGCCCTGAGCTTCGCCACTGCCTCTCCCCCCCTGACGATAGAGCACTTGCGGAAAAAGTATGAATGGCTGCTAGACTTGATGGATTTTCATATAATGATGGACTTCAGCTAACGAATCAACATTAAACAATTGGGTGGAGCTGCATATTCTACCATTGCTTGCATGAGAAATAGGAAAGGAGTAGGGAAATCTTGAAACGGCATGGGTGCTCAAAGTACCTTTGGCAGCATTTTACCAGGGCCTTCAATTTTTAACTACTTACGCGAATAGAAAAAGTATCCTGGGTGATTAATGGTATTCCCTAATACTATTAAAGATATCAACACCAAATATGGATGATGGTAATTGATGATGATGATGATGATGATGATGATGATGATGATGATGATGATGATGATGATGATGATGATGATGATGATGATGATGATAGCACAGAGTTGGAGACATCCACGCGGGCACTGAGAAACACTACAATTAAGTTGATAGCAATCCATGTCATCAAGATCCACAATACGGGTGGATGTTGATGACCCGCGGCAAACTGTCAATCCAGGCTCCTTCAGTGAAATGCAGGCTCAATGTTTCACATTGCAGTTCTGTCCAGTAACTGTCGGGGGTAACAGAGTGGATTGCGGGTAGCCGACTTAGTCACCTCTTATAAACAATTGCAAGGCGATCAACTGACTCATAAGGTCAGTCCCAGGCCCCATGAGGGACGTAACCAGGAAGAACGAAACGATGATACTTTCTCTCAATTTGCATCCGTTTCCCCCAATCCCTTGGGGTTTGGAGGGTGCCTCTGCGGGGACTTTAGTTCTGGCACGAGCATTTAGGACCCGATGCCCTTCCTGACGTCACCAATGGTCTGCGGTGGGCCTCGAACCCAGGACCACGTTGGTCTGAGTCGAGTGCAGAAGATGATGATAAGATATAATTGTAAAGAAGAAAAAACGAAGGGATTTTCTCACCTTTAGCCATTTGTCGACACATTTGCTGTGAAACTCATGAGTGCAAGGGAGAATCCTTAAGTTTTCGTTCTTTTCAAAATCACTGATACAAACAACGCATCTTCTAAAGGCAAAAGAAAAATTTGCACCTTCAACAAAGAGAAGTGAAATGTGATGCTTAGAAAGACACACTGTAGTGTACTGGTTACAAACGGCTCACGCAATAAAAATAGTGACAAAGACACTGAAAGGACCATATCAATGTTGCTCAATATAATTACATCAGGCATATAATTTGAGAAAAAAGCTAATGTCATCTTCAAAGTTCTTCTGCAATATATACCCTTTACATTGTATTTCAGTACCTTAAAATTCTAAAAGTCAGCAAATGAAAGTTAGAAAATTTATGCTTACTTCTGTTCAGACGAAACACTATCATCATCTTCGTATTGATATGACGGTAACTGCTCTATGTCTAGTTTACTTAGGCCACGGGGTTCTGCTGATTGAATGTCTACTCTGTTCCAAGGGTAATTCGGATCGTCAAAATTATCTTCGACATTTTCAGGCGGAAAAACGGGATCTGCGACTGTTCTTTGTATTGAAGAGGTGGGTATAACTCGATATGGATGGTAATGGAAGGGCACGTGCATATATGGATAAGGTCCATTGGCTGCACGAGAGGAAAGATGTCGCCAGTGATGCCGAGTTTGACTTGTGTGTGATGGCTAAAAAATAAAATCATATGTATATAGGATTTTTTCTGCTAAACACTGCGTGGTCTACAAAATTTCTAATGGCTAGATGTAGCCTTCACAGGCATTAGCAATATATAAGTAAGAGGAGTTAGATATGTAACTAGACTTTGGATGTCTTCTACAAATGATCTGCTATCAAGAAACGCAAGCCAGTGAACGCCATACTGAAAACATTGGAAGTTTAATAACGTCCTGGCACTCTACAAGAAGTAATAGGGTATACATGTACTGAATTTATACATGCATGCTTGTATGTCATCATTAACAGGAAGTTGATGTGTCTCCTATTCCAACTTGTTATACAGGACTCATACATTGGAAATCATTACAGTTTTTGATGAGTGTAGTATACCAAAGACACAAAATAAGGGTGCATGTCTAATGGATGCCTAAAAGTAATATAATAGGAAAATTTGGAAAAAATATAAAAATAGAGGGAGGGTCTTGCATGATCATGTCTTCTTCAATAGCTCTGATAGTGTCGATAAAGGAAAAGAAATTTCAATCAAGATCGTGTTTTCCGTCGTGGCTCTCTTACTAGATGTTAGAATTCTGTTACATTTTCCAACAAATTTTTCAATCTCAAAATATGCAAATTTTCAAAGAATAGTATTTTAGAAGGTTTAGTTGTTTATTGAACAAGTTTCATTCACAGCTCTACCATATTATTGAATTGAGTCTATCAAGAGAAAATACTGCTTCAGATATATTTGTCTAATAAGCACTCCATGTGTCTATGTGTGTGTGTCTCCTCTCTCTCTTTATCTCTCTTCCCTCCCTCCCTCCCTCCCCCCCTCTCTCTCTCTAAGTGTCATATGTAGCATCCGTAAATAGCAAATATCAAAAAACAAATGCATTTTGTAGATGAGGCTTCTTTACACTTGGGATTTATAACTAAATGGTTGGAATACCAATAATGTAGCTTAATCCAAAACAGGTATTTGTATTTTGTGAATGTTGTGTGGTAGAATCAATTACTTCCAATATTAAGGTGATACATTCCTGTAGCCTTTGTTTAGATTGATAAGAATGTCCAAAGTCACTCAACAAACATTGGGAAAATGCAAGGAAAGATGATATCATCAGCAACATACCACAGTCATAGCTGGCATATGATGATGTCCAATGGAGACACAAGAAAAAGGATAATGTTGATATCTATGAATATGGTGATGAATATGTGTGTGGTAGTGTGAGGAATCATCAAGTGGTGGACCATTCACCTAAAAAGAGAATTAGTAACACCAATTGAATACCATTTTCTATCAAAGGTTGCAGCACCAGAGACAGATGAGCTGGATGGGGGGGTTGGGGCATGATGTCAATCACACAATCAGCAAAAATGACAATTAAGAGCACTTCTATATACAATTCAGTGACATGGGGGCAACTCTCACCAGTTCTCCTACTATCTATGGCCTTGTATGTTGCTACTGGCATTCAACATGTAAAAGAAAGGCCTGTCTACATGCTTTACAGAAAATTCTATCCCAATATAATATCAGACTACAAAATGGCTTTCTGATTTGCTAGTTGTAAAAATGCAATTGTGTGAAAATATCATTAGAATGGAATGAATTATCATATCAGCAAGATATATTTATATACTAAACAAAGCAAATGAAAATGAAAAACTCCATACTGGATGCCTTTGAAAGAATGCTTCCTCCAGTCTATTTGGCATCATCTCTGGTTGCCCATGAACAGTAGGAATCATTGCTGATATCGCTAATGAGCCAGCTACAGGTATTGGACTAAATGAAACACCACCAGGTGGAATATGATGCACTGGGAGCAATGGGTAATGGCTCTGTGGATAGGTTGGAGTAGGAGAGAACGCACTTTGATGTTGGTGATGCTGCTGAGGGCAAGAGCAAGTTGAACTCCTGTAACCTTCAAAGGGAACTTGACAACTACAAGTCTGCAGAACTGGTGCTGACACAGTGCTACGAGAGAATAAACAACTCTTTATAACAATACTGGTAAGTTCAGGCAACTAGAAATTATCGGGGGAAAGGGTCCAATCCACAAAAAGGGCACACTAAAACTGTTCAAAGGAGAAAAAACTTTAAAATACTATTCTGCAGATTCATAATTGGAAGAAATACCGTGTGGAGGATTACTGATATCATTGCTCTGAAGGCTAATGATTCTTACTGCTACTTCTTTTCACAGTATAAATGATAGAGCATTGGGATTGGGCAAAGCCCCAGGAATTTTTGGAATCATGCCTTTTCCCTACTAGGGAAATGCCTTTCTTGAATACAGTGGGTGCTGCAAAAAAGGGCACTTTTGTTCTTTTGCTGAAGAGAGCAGGGCTTTTTCATTTAATTTCATCTAATATTTAAACATGAACAAAAAAACCTTTCAGCAAGACAAATATACTTAATTACAATAAAAGGACAAAAAAAGACAAAAATGCAAATAAAAAGATGCTGCTCTACCAATACCCCAGGACCCCATGCCTAGTTGCATGCCTGTAAATTTGTACTCTTGGGTAATGGCCTTTAAATAGATCATTTTCCATTTCAAAGTTGACCATTTAAGTTTTTTTAATATAGAATGCATAAATAAAACCATATCTTTTTTCCTCATTACTGTTCAAATATTAAAATAAACTTCCATTTATTCTTAGTTTGAACACTAAAGTCTTTTCTCTAATGAGTTCAACCATAGCTCAGTCAGATGCATGGTATATTATAACTGTATAAACACATTATTACTGAGCATAATCTTTATTGGCAAATTGACATACTACTGATGCAGCTACAATGAACTAATAATATTTACCTCAATGCTGGACAGCATGGATGCTGTCTAGGGCAAGAACTAAAACCAAACTCAAAACCTGAATGCTGAGACAAAGCACAATTTGAATGAGTGCTGGGTTGTGGGTAGTTTCTGTTCTCACGACTTCGGTAGCACTGAGGACAAGGACTCTGAAAAATTTAAAGCAAACAAAAGTAATTGTAGGCATCAATATTCCAAAATAAGAATGGAAATAACATATTATTGCAAAAATTCCTATGGCTAGGTGACTAAGCTACTGTAAGGTAACACTTCCTTTCATAGTTAACACAAAACACCCAATCTTGCACTCATTTCAGAACTGGATAGTAAGCAATAAATGGCAATTCTTCAAATATCTCTAAATTACAGTCATGTTAGTAGTATATCATAGCTAGATACTATGAGGTAGAAATTACTTAACAACAACTGTAGGAAAGGCCATCTGTGTAAATGAAGGAAAGGTAAATAGAGAAATAGAATGATTTTAGCTAAATTAGACATGTGCAAGTGACAAATGTTGTAGCTCTAAATTTATGTATACCATAGGGGCCTAATTATAGCATACATAAAGTTGATGATATATTGACTTCATAGAAACAAGTTATTTTAAAAAACAATTTTAGCTCAATAGTTAGAGCATTGTAATACTAGGGGTGGTAAACCACAGCACCAATGGTCCCAGAAATTTGCAAAGGTTTCCAGAAAGAAGAATGAAAAGCAAGGACAAATGAGAAAGGGTAAAAGAAAGGAGAGGAGAAAAAGAAAGAAGAAGTGAGAGAAGAAAAAGAAGGAGAAAAAAAGAATGACATTTTCCATATTCTAGTATGCTATGTTTTTTCAAAATGATCACAGAAATGTTTTTCAACAATTTCTATGGTCTCAGAAAGTTATACATGATGACTATTTATAGTCCTGAGTACTCGTTCAAATTTCCAAGAAACACTAAAGAGGAAAAATGTGAAAGCATTGCCAATGGTATCAGCAAGTAATAAAGAAGCACCATTATTTAATGAAAGAAATCAAAATTCTATCTCAATCTATTAAAAACTTTTAATGGACCACTAGAAGAAAAAAATTTGCTGAAAGTGTCCTAAAATTTCTAGATTCTAGTTATTTTTTAGAGAGTTAGCTGCATTTCTGAATGTGAAGAGCTTTCCTATAAGCAAGTGCTAGGTAATGGACTTCAATCACAATGGAAATGGCAAATGATAATTCTGGGCATAGGAAAATAAATTACCTTTCTATCCACGGCATACTGAGGAGAAAATGCTGGCAGACTATCTTGCATGTAGCCTTGCAAACTATGTGAAGTCATTTTTTACTAGCATAAAAAAATAGATGCATCAAACAACAGTTGATAGAAAATATTAGCTAATAATTTTGAACTATAATATGTCGTGAATGAGACCCTACTATATTCACTCAAACAGCTAGAAATCTTTCCAAAAACATATTTAAGTACATTCACTGAAGTTCTCAGTGTGTAGAAGAGAAACTTTGGCACTAAGTTTATCAAGCTAGCTACTGGGATTTCATGGTAGATAAAAGTGGTTTAAACAACATACAAGTAATTCCTAGCTGGCGAATATCAAGGAAAATCATCACAAAATTTTCCTGCAATATATGCATTAAATAAAAGTACTCAGCCTAACCCTAACCTTCCCAAAAACCACAACCCTTCCAAACCCCTTGGAAACCCTATAAGTCTTCTATGGTAAAATTATGTGATGAAAATTCTTAATATTTGCCTTCCTAGCATAGTATGGGGTGTATGTATGATGAGGAGCAAAACGACAGGCTACAAGTTTTCCACCTGAATGCAAATGACAGGCTTTTTGGTTGATTGTAAACACTTCCATCTACAATGTCACTTTCAGGGAATAGGTAGGTACTAGAAATGCACAACAATGCTAGCATCTCAATGGATACTACTTACTTAACTGCATATTTCTTGAGATGCTAGCCGAAAAAACATTTCAAATGCTGATAATATTACTGTACTGGTGTAGCTACAATTGTTGAATGGCTACAGTCAAATTCAAGTAAACATACATTGAAGCTAGAATATGGCATTCACTGTTCTAAAAGAAGACTGTGAAGAGGTTGAAGGATATTTTTTGTGAATGTACTCTACGATTTCAACAGAAGATAGCAAAAATGTGGCTCTGAGCCATGGCATTGTTTAACAATAACTGGATGAAACCTGGCACCCTACAAAATCAGTTAAAGGAATGATACACGATACTACCGTCATGAATTGACTTAGGACGAATGCCGGTGACTGTTTACGTTTTACATGCGTAATGTAGTCTACCGTTTCCAGCTACTGACAGTTCTACAACAATATTTTCTGGTTTTCACTAAACAACAAATATGTAAAACTCAGCTATTCAGAACTAGCACACGGTGCGCTCTATGAGCATCTCTTTTAAATAGGCCAACGAAGTTTTTTGTCATGCAATACACCAGAAAGGCCGATGAGCGATCCCCAGGCAATTCGTTCTTGAGACAATCGCGATCATTTGGATAACTAACTCCAATATACCTTGTGAATAGTAAAATCTATGATTCAAACACTTGTATATGCCGATATCGCAAGGGTGTGGATAATAAATTCTGTTTTTTGTCCTCGCAGCGCCGTTCCTTCGAGCACGAGCAAGACTTCAGTGCCGCGCATAAACAGCACAAGAACATACAGCGAATGATTAGTAGTTAAATATACATTACCCCTTTCAAACTTCTTCTATCTTTTGCTTGATTCCTTATATTAAACAGCTATTCTGTCGATGTTTTTGTGGCCCACACTATAATTATTCTACCACAGCTCTCCGGATAGAAACCCTTCTACAGCATTCATGAGTGATTAGTTTGCGCAACTTCCTACGCATCACAGGAAATAAAAGAGCGGATATGACGTAGAGATAACAGTCAAATCACTCTAATTTAACCACAAACCACCAATCCATTGAGATACTGAGGCCCTAAACTTTACCTTTTTTGGGGTTGGCCTTACTGAGTCTCCAATGTGCTTCTTAGCTCCTCTTGAGAACCGGGCGCATTGAAAATAAGTACTTAGTTTATTTACATTCCTTTTAAAAACAGTTGCAATAGAAACGACTTCACTTACTTTTCTTTATAGCATATTTTCTAGTTTCCACTCTATGTTTCCATTCATTCAAATGAGACATGTAAAATTAATGATTTGCTAAATGAATGCTTCTATAGTACCATAGGTATCTAACCAGGTTGTATTTTCTAGGCGCAATCTTTGCTGATGTAGGCCAACTGACTCAGGCAAAGTCATCGACGATGTTTTACATATAAACTGAATGTATTATTACACTGAAGCATGACACTGACATGCTTCGTTCTAGATAAAATAACGATCTTTATAGCCTATTGCAGAAAAAATTTTTCTCAATGTATAACAAAGTTCGCCGTGCATTTTCTTAACATGATCAGAAGTCCAAATTAAAAATGCTTCCAACTGGCACGACTCATAGCATATCTAACTCCTCACGTTCGCGCGCCTCTGATCATGAGAAATCAAGAGAAATGATGCAATTCCATTGCATGAGAACATTGAGAACTATGAGAAAGTATACATTCACTATACGCTCTGCATTGCTAACCATTAATTTCATATTTGGACTCTTCATTGTGTACACAATGCAAAAAAATAACACATATCTTCAACAACGCCATAAAGGTATTCTTCAATCATAACGACAAAAACATATTTAGCTTTGAAAAAAAGAGAGTCGAGTAACAGACAGAAAAGGAGTTATGCTGGGAGGCTAGATTTAGGAGCATAAAAGTCACAAGTAGAAGGTAAATATTCGTTGACCACGGTCAAGAACCTAGCTGTAAACAAAACGAACCTGCAATCATAAACGAGGACGAAGAACTTATGAGGGGCATCGTACGCAATAAAGCTAACTGATTTAGAGCCAGTCCATTAGAACACACTCAAACCGCCATTCCTCTACAGCCATCTTTTCTCTGACAGTTCAAAACCCTTACCTATCAAATGCTTTCTCCTGCAAGATTTTTTATGTAGGCATCGTCTCATTAAGACTCCATTTGAGTTTACTTCATTTTACAGGAAATCTGAAAGCTAGAACTTCAAGATAATGCGACGGAAGAATGCAAAAATATTCTGCTCTATAAGCTTGTTGGCATTTCAGTGCATTTTCAAAAGTAAATTCAGAAAAATTCAATGCCAAAGTGAAAATGAATGATACCGTACAGAAAATTTTATCAAAAGCGATATAGCTACTACATTCTTTTTCTCATTTAGAGAGGAGAAGGAAAGGCAAAAAAACCCATATTTCAGTAATAGTATACGAAAAACTTCATAAAATTAACAATGTACTACTACACTTAAAACTCTTTATAGAAATTAATTTTTCATAATCTTTAAATACAATTGTTACAAGACATACTAACTTTTTAACACATTAAAAACTTCCAATTAGCCTTTGCCAGGCCTGTATAGCGATTTTCACTTTTCAAGTTTTGTATGCCTTGACGGAGCATAGTCTCCACCCGTGAAAGCCCTGAGACGGTACTCCAATGCTCGTCGCTCTTTCAGTTCATTGTGTAATTTCAAAGCCTGGAAAAGTATGACACAGAATGACAAAAACACAGGATGACAATTAATTAGTGATGAAGTAAATTTCGTTTTGAAATCACTGTTTGATTTGTTAGAGTTTTACTTAAATCCGTCTTAAATCCAACTACAATCTATTTTAAGTCTATCTAGAATCTTAAGTTCATGCTAGGGTCTATCTTAAGTCCATGCTAGAATCTACCTTAATTCCATACTAGAGTTTGTCTTAAGTCCATGCTAGAGTCTATCTTAAGTCCACGCTAGAGCCTATCTTAAGTGCATCTAGAGTTTATCTTAAGTCCGTGCTACTCAAACAAACTCTCCTACCTCATCACATGGTAGTGTGGGGCCCATATGGTATCCAAAGGAATTAACAGAAGCATAAAATGCAAGACTATCGGCAATGGAAAAAGCTTTGGAGTCGATACTAAAGACTCAGATAGTTCACTTCTCGAAAGAGGCACGTGCAACCATAATCAAATCGCCTTCTAAACTTTCTCTTGGCTCTCTACTCTCTTCTCACCTAAAATAAGAAAAAAGAAAGTACCTCTTCCAAGTTCTTTCGAGCAGCTTCTACTTCTTCCATAGGAGTAACTTCTTCAAGAGTTGGCTTCTTACTACGGAGTTTTTTCATCTGCTCGTCAATTCTATCAAGAATCTCTCTATCTCGAGTCATTCTCATCAACGAGGATGCATCCAAATTTTCAAGTGCATCGTGAACTTGATCCCCATGCTATAAAGAAGTATTAAGTACAACTACAATCATTGCGAGAGCCAATTGCTGTAGTTTGTAGAGAGCACATGAAGCTCAATCTTAGGTAGACTAAAACCTATTGCTTGAAGCTCAGCTTGCCTGAGATTCATAAATGTTTTTTTATTTTTGCCAGATTTTACAGCTCTTATAAAAAACGTGTATAGTCTGTTGGTACTACAGAACTTTACCACAGTAAGAAAAAGCGGCAGCATTCTTTTGACATACTATACATACATATAGACATACAAGAATGTTGCCGCTTTTTCGTGCTGTGGTAAAAAAACGTGTATGCAGTTTTAAAAAAACAGCTAGTTGAGCAACAAAAGCAACCTTGAGCTGTAGCCCAAAACTAGAAAAATCACAAAGAAATGTAAGAATATTCCCTAGATATAATAATTTACAAGAGAATTCTGCAACAGTAGTACTGTTCTGGATGTATCGGATCGTGAAAGCACAGCCATAAACTTGATCAATCCTAGATTCCTAGCAATGACATTGAACAGAGGCAGTTGCATTCATGATTCCTGTGTTAAGGGCAGAAGGAGCTGAAGATAATCTGAAATAACAAGAATGCAATTGCACTTCTTTCTCTTCAGAAATTTCACGCAAATTTACCAAAGAAGATGACCAAATCTATTAGAGCGTAAATCGAAGAAGCCAATTATGTCTTGGTTGAAATGATAGAAAATAGAATATTTCGTACCTTAGTTGTGGCTTTAAACTTCTGGTCATGTGTCCCAAAAGGAGGTGGAGAGGGAGCTTATGTCAAAGAAACAATACAGCATTAAGAACTAATAAAACTGGTTGTAGTGTTTGGTTATTAGATATGCATAGACGGTGTTATTATGGTTTGCCGTGCTCAGGGTGCTCTTTTTGGATGTTTTATCTGGACTAATCGAATAAATGCATTCTTTTACTGTTACACCATAGACCTTATTCTACCATCCCTCTCCTTCACAGACGTTATCAGATGCTCTCTTTTGATTATAATCATAAGAGAGTGGTGCATGAACTCGTGTGTCTACCAGTCACAAGAGCTACAATAAAGCAATGATATTCGAGTCGTAAAGGATGGTGTGGGGCATGTGCTTCAATTGTAAACACTCTCTAACAGGGACGCCGGAGCATATTTTTGAGTGAGAGTGCTGGGGACCAATGGCAAGCTACTATCGAGTGTGGAAGTGGGGCCAGAGGTGGAGCCCCTATAATTTGCATAATTACGCCTTTAGAATGTAAGAAAACCCCCTTTTAAAATATCGAAATACACTTTGTCTTAGATAGGATACACTATCTATTGCACGACATAACACACGAGCAAAAAGTGGAGAGGAGGGCTACAGCGCCCAAACGAGATCTTTTAACATCTTCCAGGGTGACATTTTTGAAATTGAGTCGAAAACGAGATCTTTTAACATATTCCAGGGTGATATTTTTAGAACTGAGTCGATAAAAATGGGTCGCTTTTCGTCAATCGCGAAAGTGCCTCCGTAGAAAATAGCTTTCCAACAAACTATTGCAAAGACACATAAACACGTTAATTGCTTCAAAAACGTATTTTGCATACCAAATTTTAATCCTTGTCGTGCTGCCTCTAAATATTTTTTCCTCTGCATTCTCTGAGTTTCCTTTCTCCATCCATCCAATTCTTCCTTATTTCTAGAATGCAGAGCAAGAGCTGAGTGCTATAAGAATTAGAAAGAGCCGAAAACTTGATAAAATCACTAGTAGTAATTTATAACATCGAATCAAAGAATGAGCCAGCAAAAATCAGGAAATAATCTGCATTTAACACCATAGCCATGGACGAAAGTAGGAAAGGGGCACAATTGTCCCACAAAATCTGGATCTTAGGGGTCTCATAAGCCCAGGAGCCCCAAAGTCTAGGGTGCATCACTACATGGGAGATTTCTTGGGGGACTCAGGGAGCGGAGCCCTCCTTGTTAAAGTTTCCGCTCATTTGGGGGGCTCAGCCCCCTAAAACTCTTGCATTGGCTTGGCTTTTCACAGTTTATTGGCCTTGCTTCCAAATTGCTATGATCCATTGTGCACTGCTATATGGTTATTGAGGCATTTCTTATTGTTGATTATATTATATCAGTATTTAACTAAATTATCATGTTTCCATCTTTGAAAATATGGGCGTGGTTGTAGCTGGGCCACACCCAAAACATGGGCGTGGTTGTGTCTAGAGCCCCCCTTGTTAAAAGTTTTAGAGATCACCACTGCGTCACCATGTAAAACCAGCAGCAACTCTCTGAAGTTAATACCTGGACCCTCTGGTTTAGACCCAGGGCTTCTGAAATTTCTGAACTCCCACTAGTACAGTGCGCATGAGTACTATTTGATTTACCCACAACCCACCCCCATACGGGCGCTCAAAATGATTCTTTGATCATTCTTTTGCCAATATCCATCTCCCTTATCCGACATTGAGAGCGTACATACTATACGAACGCCCCCTTTATGAAATTGCCACGGGGTAGATAATAATCAACCTACTACTCGTGGTAATGCTTTTGTAGTTGATAGTACAAATAACTATGAGTATAAATTAAAAAATCTCTTGTTCGATCTATCCAAAACTATGGGGAAATTGTGCTTATTTATACCTAGTATACATGTCTTAAATTCTCTGCAGTGTTGGTGTACGAAGGAGAATTTCCAACGGTCAGATATTTACACTGGCGTACATTTCTTAGCTCTGTACACTGCAAGGGTAGGCAAAGCAAAATATATACAAAATTTTTACTTTCTCTGTTGTATAACTGCATTTATCTTTGCATTTTTTATCTTTTCTTCCGCTCTCTTCATTTCTTCTTGCATTTTGCTTTCAGCTGACTCTCTTCTGAGTAAACCAGTACTCATGCGTTTCATATTGTGCGTAAGCATATCTGCAAGAAGCAAGGACAATAACTTCAGCTTCTACCTAAAGAGAGCTATCGGAGAATTCAACATATGAATTTTCTCAAACATAAAGCAGCAGAAGCCCTTTGAACACCTCTGAATTTATTTTTTTCAACAGTAACTGCTACACAAAAGTAAATTCCCGGGTTTATCTCATGCGATATATCAACTCTTACAGGATAATTCACTTGTAGATTTTACAGCATTTTAATGCAAATAGAGGAGGGAAAATATATTTGGGAATGAGCCTTAAAAGTACTTATGCATTGCATCCACTACAAGAGAGAAAAGGTATCTGGTTTTATAGAACATCAAGTCTTTAAAATCGATAAAATTACTTTAGAAAGGTGGGTATAGGCATGAAATCTATAAAGATAATTTAAATTAAATAGCCAACATCGGATGTTTCAAATGAGGAAATATGGAAGCAGGGAATATAAAATATTTTCTTCTTCATTCAGCTCTAATTCCAAACAACTACCTTTTGAGGCTTTTCCTTTCACCCAACCAGCTGACATCCCTCCAGTTGTTTCTGGATTGGACATTCCATGGCTTCTACCTAATTTACTAGCACTGTAAGACTTGACTCTCCTTTTACCAGCAGGTTTTGATAACACCGTTGACGCAATGTTTAAAAGACCGGTGCCATCTTCAAATAACTGAGCTGGGGGTCTACTTGGATCAGAGTTTCTTCTCTCCACAATGCGATCCTTGTGATTACATGTGCATCTATGTCTCCGCCCTACACAAAGATCTTAGGCTATAAAAATTGCTCTGAATCCGTTGCACGAATGTTAGATGTAAAAAACACATACAACATCACAATTTCATGAATAATTTCATGTTGTTGCATTCAGCTTTCATCCGTTTTGTGACATCAATTGTTCTTTTCCACCTCGAGATTGAGCTGCTGAATCGTTCGCCTTTTGATTGACTTATTCACTATTTATACAATAACATACTTATTCATTAGAACTTTGAAAAGTTGATTAATATACTCTTCATGTTATGGTTTAGTATTTAGTTCAATATTCCACCAAGAACTTTACTCTCATACATGTTTTTCTATAACAAACATGTCTATAGGAAAAAAGAGGCTGAAAATTGGCATAAATTTAGAAACATTTGAGAAACATAGAAAGAGTGAGCAATAACTGGAAAAAACTCTGTTTACAAGAAAATGTTTGATTGAACTAGACACAAAATAGCAGGAGCATTACTTACATGCCTCATAAAACCTGAACAGCCTATTTCCTGCATCACAGTTGTCTAACCTGAGTTGTTATTACTATTGGAAGTCCAAAGGATTTAAGAAACAGTTAAGATACATTTAAAGGTAGATCTGAAAAAATATTAAAAAAACGTCCGGGCTGAAGACTGAAAGTTGCTGCTTATAAAAAGGTGTATTAATTTGCTTTTTGCACAGTCTTAGGCCGATATTGGCTTAAGTAGATCTTGAAAAAACACCCTAGAGCAATGGATATAAACTTAAAAGATCTGGGCGGAGGAGCTTTGGGAGCAGCCAAGGCTTAGGGAAGGACGACAAGTGAAAGAAACATACAAGTAAGTTCCTTCATGATTTAAGAAGGTCAAAGACAATATATGAAAAGCAGCATCAAAAGCGTAAAATAAATTATTTTTAAATAACGAAAATTTCAAAAATATGTTCACTTCATATTTACAGAGTCAGTGGATAAACAGCTTTAAATAAAACAGCGTTTAAAAACAAGTCTAGAATCGTCAAACACAACCCGAAGCATAACAATTTTATTTAAACAATAAATATTTCCTTTTTAAAATGAAAATGTGGCGGAATATATTTGTTTTATATCTCTAGTATCTCTGATTGTTTACTAGCCTCAAGCAAAATGCTGAAAAAGAAGACAATCGCAATGCTCTATCTTGAATATTTTTATATTCAGCATCCTTGCGGAAGGTTTCACTATTCAAACTGTCCCAGCCAATAGAGCGGTAATAAGTGTTGCTGAAGCTAGAAAAGTAAATAGCTGGAAGGATATCAAATCTTTCCTGAGTCTCTTGAGTACAGACAACTGGGTAGGCATTCTTAATCCTTGCAGCTCATTTATACGCATGGGTCCGGACCATAATGTGAAAATATCCAAATTTGATGCAACTAGTACTCAATCCAAATAAAAATATCGCTTCTATTTCCAGTGATACTAAGTGTTTGTGAAGTATAGCAGGTTTTGCTCACAATAAAATGCTGTAACTGTACATACAGCTTAAAAATAGGAGCTAATGGTAACTTCAAGATAGGTCAGTAGTGGGCAGCTTACTTCTCGCGCGGCACATCCGGCTCACGAAGGTGATTTTTGTGTCCCCAAAAGAGATAGATTAGAGTCATATTTTTAACATAAATTGTACCAGCTTTGAAGTTCTATTATTACTATCATTATTAGACTATCGCCGATGCTTCTCTGTCACTTTTGGCCATCCTCAAGAAAAGGTTTGGCGAATGCAGGCTACTTTTCTAAAAGTTTGCCTTTCCCTGCTATAGCAGATCGGCCCCCCTGGGGTCGTCACTAGCCATCAAAAACTAAACATTAAATTCGGCTTGCATCTGCAGCTCCTTTGAAAAATCAAAGTATCAAGTATGGCTGCGAGTCATTTTTCAAATTGGGTAGCGATAGCCTCTTTAACTCTTTCGATAGTTTCCTTCGACATTCTGCCAACTTCATCTAATTCGAACTTATAAACAATTTTGCGCAGAGATGCTCGTCTTAAATACGGACTGGATCTGCTCATCATTGGCTTCCAAACTCCATCAAAACTTCCACTGTAATAATGAACCAAAAGAGATCCAGTCGCATCCGGAAGTGAAACTATCTTCCCTAAACAGGGTTGCCCAGGGATGAAGTGCCCTTCTGGAACTTGTAATACCACCATGTCATTCAGTAACAGGTCACTGGGTGCGTATTTCATTAAACTCTTCTTCTGTTGATTGTCAGTAATCGTCGCTGACTCAAACAATTTTTGAGCTACTGCTAAACTCTCTTTTTCTTCACGTATTATTATTTGTTTTTCTTCTCTCATAATTTCATTTTCTCGTTGGTCATTTGATGGTTTTTCCCTCGTTTCGGTCTCGTAAGTCAAACTTACAGTTCCACCATCTTTTACTTCAGCATTTAATACAGTCATCGGATCTTTAGGATGTTTTGGTTTCCTCTTTCGCTTAGATGACTTCTTCTTTGGCGACTTAGCATCATTCCGAGAAACTTTCTCGTCGACTTTGCTTTCACCTGTACTTATATTCGCCTTATCATGCTTATTGCTTTTCTCGAAATTATCGCCGAGATTTTTCGTTGGGGATTGTCTACGAGTGATGTCATTAGATGTCAAAGGCTGTTGTTTCTGAAAAAGGATTCGCGCTGATTTTCTATCGCTTTCTATTCGATTATGTGTCATATTTTCTGTAGCATTGGCAGAAATTGAGCTTAACTTAGTATGAATTGGCGGCAACTTTAAGTCAGGTGATTTGTCACGTGCGGGGCTTTGAGCTCTTTCCTTCCCTAGCAAGGAAACAGACACAAAATATTAGTTTTTGTATGGCAAGATTTGCTACGAATTTGTGAAATTCAAATGAGCAAATACGAGTATTTTTTTGTAAAAAGATGAAAAATTCTTAAATGCATTGTAGTCAGCAATGCTTCATTCCAAGAAGGAAAGGAAATGCTTCATTCCAAGAAGGGAAGGACAGAGCTCAAAATGCACTAAAGAGATAACAACATAGAACACTTTGTAGCAATGAACTCAAAGCATAGATAGAAGCAGTAATGAGCTAGCATACTACTAATAAACAACTATTGTAAACTGGGGCGGGTCCAGGGCTGGACTTTGGGAGGGGGGTATCTGATTCATTTTACTGTCTTTTTCATGTGAGAAGTTTCTTAACATTACTGTTTGCTAAATGAAATATGGCTGCTTGCAGGGATGCAGGAACGATGGTGGGGCAAGGAGGGCCAAAAGAAGCAAACATTGGTACCTTGTTGGGACACCACCTAACATAGGCACTTCTTTTAGTCCCATTCTTCAGCAGGGATTACATTTCTGACAATCATACAAATAACTCTCTCTTCCAATTATGCATTGCTTATTTATATAGCTTATTTGATTTCTGTTGTATTGTATCAATGTTTGAAAAGGATTCTATTCCACTTCAATATGACACTATTGCATCTCCCTGCTCCCCCAGGTGAAAGGCAGGAGGGGTTTATACTCTCCTCTGCCCCCTCTCTGGTACCCCTTGCCATTTTGGGGGCTATGGCTCCCTGTACAGAGCTTCTATGTGCAACCAGTGCAACAGAATGATATGGACTCAATGCAAATAGAAATTGTTTGGTCAAGAAGACATGATAGATGCACAGGGTGGCCAACAGTGAAATGAAATTCTTTTCCAGGGTTTCCCAGGGGATTTTCTGCCAAATTTCAAGGGCTTTCCAGGGTATTTTTGACTATGTTTTTGAGGAAAAATATGATTATCATGTATAGATCTTCTGCCTGTACCCATCCACCTTTCATTCTGTGCTTTACTTGAAATTTTGTGTCAGTTTTTGGAAACAGAGGCTGCTTAACACAACAAATGATACGCTGTTTCTACCCCCAATAGCCTCATAAATCCTCCTCCCCAGCGTTACAGGATTAAGAAAGGCAGCAGCACTGTAAGAGCAAAAATTGACGTGTGGAAAATCTGCGTCAAAACATAATTTTTCAGGGGTATGTTGTAATTTCAGGGTATTTCAGGGTATGTTTCCAGGGGCAAAGAAAATCCAGGGTTTTTCAGGGTCTTTCAGAGTTTCCAGGGTTTGCTGACCACCCTGATGCATTTTCAATGACCAAAATTGTCTTCATGATAAAAAATCTTGCATCTCCATATTATTTATGTGGCTCCTTTAATCCTCTTGCCAAATGGAGGTGTCCTATGGTTGTATAGCCTGCTAAATATATGGTGTGACATTAGAAATGCAAAATAGTAATCATTGCATACTTTCAGGTTTTATCTCATCATGCTCCTTCTTATCAGCCTCATCATCTGTTGGAAAATCTGAAAATTCAGAAATCAGAACAATTTCAGTACTTTACAAAGAAAAAAACATGCCAGCAAGTGAAAGCATTGAAATTTCTTCATGGGTAAACTTTCAATTAGTAAAACAATGAAAAGCAACCCATAAAAAGGCTGATCAAGAATTGGAATAATTAACAAATGATCAAAGAAATATGTTCTGATAACTAAGTGATCAATTCTTCTGCTTGAGGAAATGGCAGGCTTAGGTGGGTCTAGGTGGATGGGTGGGTGGATTGATGGATGGGAAGAGGAAGACCCAAGACACAGTGGAGTTAAGGTATAGAAGGATGATTGGAGATGGAATTTGTCACATGCAGAAGAAAGGCAGAAAATGGTAAATATAGTACCACAAAAAACTTCAGAAATATAGTCAAGATTAAGATTTTAGTGACCAATTAAATACTCCATCACTCTTGTCAGTTTGTTTGCAAATGTAGAATTGAGCACTGTAACAAAACTACATCCAATGATAGATTGGCTAGACAATAAATGCCTTACTGTACTATATCGGCATACCTAACCCTAAAACAGATCAAGGTAGATCACCATTCTACTTACTGCCAAAGCAAATTTTCAAGCCAAATAGACATAAGATGTTCACCAATCAGAGAAGAAATCTTTCAACTAATCAATACATCAAGTAACCAAGTAGCCACATCAAAACTCTCACCAATAAATAAAAAACATGTTGGTTTTCCATCCAGCAAAACAAATAACCCATACATATAAAAATCAGAGAGGTAAACTCACCATTATCATCTTTGTGCATCTTCAACCATTCATCTCTGAGAAATGCAAGAATAACCTACAAGAAGCCAGGAATGCATCAAGCAATTCAGTTGAGGAAAAGAAGGATTTAAAAACCAAATAGCAACTATGCTAGTTGTGTGAAAATTATTCACACAGTAAAGCTGTTAAATTAGTTTGTGGCCAAACTGGGTATCAGAGGTAGGCATCCTAATAAATCTTGAAAAACATACTATTAAATCACCTTCTTGAGATAGAAACTCTGATCTATGTTTAAGCAATGTAAACCCCTGATTCCTCACACATATGCAGATATATGGGGTGATTCCATATCTAAGTAAACCAAGTGTACATCCATTAATGCAACTACATGCCATGGAACATAACCTTCTTGTTGTGTGGTGCTTTATGTAAAAAATATTAATAGAGCACTACAGCCCAACTGGTCTTATGTGGACCTTCCAGAAACTGAAGATAGAGAATACACTTTGCCCAATGCATACATTAATTACTTTGCAATTGCCCTATAGTGCATGAATGAAGTACCTATAACATTATTTTGTGGAATGCATACTGCTCCAACTTCAGATTTCAGTAACAAAAACCAAACCTGAACACCTTGCTCTTTTATGTTTGGTGGTGGAAGTTCAAGTGGGTTACCAGCTAGATGCAGGCCAGAAAGGGACTGGACGAAACCTTAAAAATAGGAAATTAAATTTCATAAAGTTACAATGTACAACAAGATACTAGAAAGCTCTGTAAAACTGCCACTGTACAAAGAATTGGACCTGACTAATAACTTTCATTGAAGATCAAATGGAAAAGCATTGACTTTAGTGTGTAATTATAAGCTGATTATTGACTATAAATAAAAATGTTGCATGTCTGTTTTTCTTAATCTGATTCACAACATTGTGAATCAGATTAAGAAAAACAGACATGCAACATTTTTATTCCATTTGGAAAATTTTTTGCCTGCTCTAAAAACAACATTCTGCCACTTAAAACTGGGCACCCTCAAATTTCACAAAACTATAAAGGCATAAGACTAGCACACTATAGCATCCTGGTTAAAAAACTCATTGCAATCTACAAGAATATTTACATATTGAAAGAACTTACCTAATTCTAGAGGCAATTTTGTTATCTTATTGTCCTCAAGTAGCAGTGAACGAAGACATCTGTAAAAAATAATCATCATCAACTTTGAAGATTCAAGATAAGCTTGAAAATGGTAGATTATGAAGTTCAAATTTATCTGGATTTAAAAAATATTTATTTCATCATGGATAAAAAACTTCTACACAAAATATTGTTAAAGACCATACAATTTTACTTTTCTTCAAATCTCCAAAATGAATGAGTTTAGCTTTTTATGTAGTATGAATGTATGAATTACATTCAACAATTCCATTTGAGCCCAAATAGAATGCTAACAAAAGCCAAAGATAATTCAATAGATCTTTAATGTAGTNTCTACAAGAATATTTACATATTGAAAGAACTTACCTAATTCTAGAGGCAATTTTGTTATCTTATTGTCCTCAAGTAGCAGTGAACGGAGACATCTGTAAAAAATAATCATCATCAACTTTGAAGATTCAAGATAAGCTTGAAAATGGTAGATTATGAAGTTCAAATTTATCTGGATTTAAGAAATATGTATTTCATCATGGATAAAAAACTTCTACACAAAATATTGTTAAAGACCATACAATTTTACTTTTCTTCAAATCTCCAAAATGAATGAGTTTAGCTTTTTATGTAGTATGAATTACATTCAACAATTCCATTTGAGCCCAAATAGAATGCTAACAAAAGCCAAAGATAATTCAATAGATCTTTAATGTAGT
>OLMO02000297.1:14116797-14138345 GCA_900291935.2 Cassiopea xamachana
ATGTGAAGCAATGTCCTAAATGTAAGACACCTATAAAGAAAAGTAGGAGGTATGGAAATGAAATTAAGAAAACATTGCTCGATGTTGAAAAAGTTAAGACACTTGTAATTAGCAATCAGAAAAGAGACTTTGGAATACTAAAAAGCAAAACATTTAAGGTACTAAAGCATTTTATGGAATACAGTAAACTAGATAGAGTTAAAGACAGGCACACAGGAGTCAGAATGATGCATGTATTGGAATCTCTTGTACCCATAATACGTTTGTCACGTGGGCAGCCATTGACAAATCGTCCGTCATCCGATTCACTTCAACTCATCCCTGCGATAAGTGAAAATCAACTTCTTTGTCTAGAGCGACTGGACAAGCTAATTCGAGCCAGTGCGGTGGAGAAAGAGCCTGATTTAAAAATATATTTCACATGTTTTGAAGAAGTGTTGAAATGGTGTTTTCAAGAAAGTACGAGCTTGCAGCAAACAAAAGAAGTCGACGTGGAATTGAAACGTCTTTCTCTTTACAATAGCGTTGTAGATGTTTTATGTAAAATGTCTGCAGAAGATGTCGGCAAGAATTCACAACTTTCAGAGTATTTACAGCTATTACGAAGTGGTATCAGGCTAGATCATGAAAAGATCAAGGCAATGCATTCAGAAGTTAATGCTATCCGTAAAAAGTATTCCATGGGTACACTGACAGCGGAAGAAAAGCAGATGATTATCCGGACAGTGGGACTTAGAGCAGGACATTGGTACAAATGTCCTAAAGGCCACGTATATGCAATAGGTGATTGTGGAGGAGCGATGGAAGAGTCAAGGTGCCCAGAGTGCAATGCGACAATTGGTGGAATAAATCATAACCTTGCCCAGGGGAATGCTCATGCTGGAGATTTCGATGGATCACGTCATGCAGCATGGTCTGAAGGGGCGAACCTAGCAAATTTTGATCCAAACGAATTTGCAAACTTGTTTTGATTTTTAAAGAGAAGTGATGAGGTATATAATCGTACCAATTAACTCTCCTACATTATTAATGTCAAAATAATTTTTGACACAACGTTGTATTGTAATTCCTTAGAATACTTTTCTAGAGCAATACGATAGGTGTAATAGATATGGGGTCATTCAATGATTACGTAACGCCCAAATTCACCCATGTTGACCACCCACCCACCCCCTGTAATGCATTGTAACAAATCCAGTGCCACCCATCCCTTTGCTAAGTAACATTTCGAGTTCTAAGATCCACCCATCAACGTTTTCGTTATCTATTCATGTTTCGTTGTACCATTATTACCTTCATGTATAAAATGATCACTCAATCTAGCGTTCAAATGTGAGAGAATGATATCCTTTGGCGCAAAAGATGGCATTTCTGGTACTTTTGCTTAAGTCCAGAGACAGGAAACAATGCCAAAAAAGTGGAGGATACATATATGCACAAACAGCGTTAGATTTTAAGCCCAATCTTATTGTATTTGTAGTGTAGTTGCAGTCGTAGTGCAGTCTACTTAATGTAGTGTAGTAAATGCTACATTTCTAGAGAAACATCTCTGTTACATAACAAAAGAACTATGAACCCCACAACCCCCTAAATTTTCATAACAATTCCAACAAAAATGCATACCCTCACCCAACAGGCATTACGTATTGTTTGAATGGCCCTATATCTCGGCATTCCTAACAAGAAATGCTTTGTAGACAACCATACACATTGCATTTGTAATGAATGGCCAACGCATGTTTACCCTTATATCATTATAAATATCATCGAACGCGAGGTGGAAGTGATGAAAAGTACGCATGCATACATGAAATATCATTAGTATGGTCGCTGGGATCACTGTCATGCGTCTCGCGTAGGTAGGTCTTCCTCCGACTTTACAGAGATCGTCGTCTCCTCAAAATTATCTTTGAAGATGTTCGGCCCTCATCAAAATCTCTTTATAGCAGATTGATCTGGCCCCACTTATAGTCACACTAGAAGCCTTTGTTGAAAGTGTTAGACAATATTTGGTTACTTGCTATGGCTGTTTATGACGTAAAAGCAAGGACAGATCAAGCAGATTTTTATGAAACACTGAGATGTAGCGCACTAAATGTAGCCCTTTCTAGCAATTTGCAGTGGTTATGGTATGTAGTAGCAACTCCAGTTTATATCTATAAAGTATTACGTAGTTTAGATTGATGTTTATTGTACCAACGACACCCATTAATCTCTTAATAAGTTATTATGCCCACATTTTAGAGAATGGATTGAATAACATATAAGTGTAATACAATATAATCATGAGGTACACATATGTTTACTTTCTAATGTATCTACAGCGGGAGCTGTTTCGGAAATAGTAATTGCAGCAGGGTCACCATCCTACTGTGCTGGGGCCAGATCCGGCCGCAGCTCCCACCCAATCTGGCCCCAGTGCTTGCGGAAAAAATTGCACCTGTTTTTGAAGTAATATGCTGTTTCACAAAGTGCTAATGTTGTGATCTATTTAGTGTATAAATTTCATTTTTCCCATAGCACACCCTAGACTGAACTGCACTTTACAAAATAAGACTCTGTACTGCCAGCATCTGGCTAGGGCGTGGATATTGAAAAGTGTTTGGGGTGTGACACCCCTTTAAGCATCGAAAACCTACATTTTGTGGGGCAAATGCCAAGCAAGATGTTGTCAAATGTCGGGCAAAATAAAATGCTAGGAAGTAATTTCTTAGTTTCGCGCGTTTTCAAATGACTTTTACAAGACAAAAAGAGGAGCTTCTTGCCTGATTTAATCTTCACCTCCTATGGCTTCTAACATCCACTGTCCGGGCTATGCACGAGCAACAGTTGGCACTTCTCAAAAAAATTATTGCTTTATTTCCATTATTATGCGCAGTAACAACATTCTCTGTTTTGAAACCTTGCAACGTAGTGACAAGACTCTTCAGTGTATCCTATGTCGCTTTCGTTTTGGTCTTGACGTACAAGCATTCGACAGCCAAAAGGAGAGGTTGGTAGAGCTTTCCCTCCTTAATTCTAAGTCTAGAAAAGTCAGGGAAGGATCAGTTTTTCTTCTCCAAATACATTTCAATAATCAAAGGAAGCTAAATTCTGTTTTGAAAAGGGGTGTTTTCCTACGTCCCGTGGTCCCTAGACCCCGTATTTACTCTCACTTCTCCCATCCTCTGCTAACAATTCATGGTTAGTGGCATCATAAAGCAGTGCACACAATGCTTCTCCCAGACCACAAAACATAATTTGGAAACATCCCTATCGAGAATACCTCAATGAAATTTTCATTGGGCAGTGCCTAAAATATTGGACAAAATCTTATACACTGCCCAAGGAACAACGCTAGTTACGTCACTGCATGTGGCCCCAGCAAAGGTGTTGTATAGGGAATTTGGCCCCGAAACCCAAAAGGTTGGTGACCTCTGCTCTAGAGCCTGCCGTGATCTGTACTTGATAGAACTCCATTAGTAACAAAGCAGAATGGAAGCTTGTAAGCAATAGAGTTCTATTTTTCATTCTTTTAATATTCAGCTGGTTTTCTCGATAACAACAATCACTTTGTCTAAACCATAATTTACTTTGCTTTGTGTTGAAAATGTTTACTTTTGAATTGTCTTTAATATATATTTGCTTGTTTTTTCCCATTCACTTGTTTTTCATGTCTTTTTATACACTTTGCTAAAAAAATTTTGCGTGGCCAAATGATTTTGTTCCTTTAACTGAATAAGTTACAACTGAATTAGACTGAATACTTACTCGATATCTTCATACACTATAGATTTTGATATTTGTGCCTTTACTCTTTACCAATCTTTCACTTTGGCTTTTAAATATGTTTAGGCCATTACTAAAAGGGCAAGCTATACCAACACGCAGGAGTAGTGTTAGTGGAGGGGTAGGAGACTGTTGCCCCCTCATCAAAACATTCTAGCCCCCGGTCGGAAAGTAAAGAACTAATTTTTCGGAGTATTTTGCTTGCAGCTATAGTACCAATTTGAAGTGCTAGCAAAACTGAAATTCCTACACTAAAGTATTTCAAGACTGAAAGTTTGCCATCACACAACAAAATCAGTACCTTCATACGCTATATACCTAGTTTGTGGTACTCCTAGATTCTATACTTGGGAACAGTCAATTCAGAAATGATTGAAAATTATAATTTATAGCACTTGTATACATGTAGAACATGTATTTTGTAAGAAACTCAGAACTTCAACTATCTATCATAGAGATTTAAGAAACTGCCAGAGAGTATTCCAAGTATAACGCTGTTTTAATGCTTTAAAATCTTCTCAACTAATCATTTCTCAAAAGATTTTGTCTATAATGGCCTTTAACTCCCACAAAATCTACTGACTTTGGGGGCTGTATCCACATTAACTCACAGCTGGAGGTCTGTACCCCTTCTCCCCCCTCTTCCACACAACTGCTTGTATATACAACTTTTGCGAGTTATTAGGGGTAATGCTTCCTGCCCCTAGCGTTTACTGACTTTTGTTGTAACTAGCGCGGTGTATAGCGGTGTAACACCCCAATCTTTCAGTGATATTGTTGATACATTTTGATTCAATGACTTTCGTCGATAAATAACTGCCTGTTTTGCCATGATGTAGCCAAAAAGTATTGAAAAAGTCCATTCTAGCATCAATGTAACCAGGGATTCCTGAACAAGACAAGGGCAGGACAAAACATACAATTTCAACGGCATATCATTTATAAAATCTCTATCAGGATAATGAATTATTCAAGGGCACATGAAGCAATTCCGAAAGAAAGGGGGCAGGCTCCCCAAATATGCACCTTCAAAATGAGCCTTCCTCCAAGCACGTTGTCAATAAGCACACACTTGCATAACGTAATGATTAAACACTTGCATAACATAATGCATTTCTCTCATACCCAGCTTTTAATGAAATGGTCTACCTTTGTTGGGCTTAGCTCAGTTCAGTTTAATTTCCAGTTCCACAACACACAAATAATTCAATATACATGCAATAAATCTAGGATAGCAAACTACAACAGATGTAAATAATGACAAATATTACAAAGAGGGTACACAGGACTTTTGTCTTGAGTAGAATTTCTTAAGAAGGAGCTCTCTTAATAGGTTAACTAATCGAGGAGAGAGCATCCTCTATACATTTAAATTATGAAATTCTTTAATGTTTACAATTCAAAACGTAGTAAGCTTAGAGGAAAATTTTTTATATTAGGGCTCACAGATGGCTGGAAAAGGCAATTTGGGGATTATTTGTTGAAAATAGAGTACAGAAAGTATACCCAAACGTTTTCTCTCAAAAAGGCAAATCTTGCCTCTCTTACCCCCGTTGGCTGAGAGAAGGGGGGCGATCACCCCTGCTGGCTCCATGCTGCAACCCATAAAAATCCATAAAAATAAGGAGTTCTTGCTAAGAAAGCACTTCTTTCTGTAAATTCACACCTCTGTCAGTAAATTCATAGCTTTACCAGCTTCTGTCAGAAAATTTTTGTTTACAACTAGCCCTCCAGAAAAAGAGATCACACGACACAGCTGCTACTATCCAATAGAAATAGACCTGCATAATCTTGAGCTTATCACATGATTTTAATCTAATATAAAGATCGATAGTCATCATCAAGACCTAAGGCCAAAATACAGGCAAATAGAATTGACTAGCCTGCATATGCATGTCGTTGGAGCTGCAGGAAGAGGGCCATAGTAGGATGGACACATTGGTTGATATAGTGTCCTAGAGGGGAGAAACCTGCAGTCAACTTGAAAGTCAAACATCGAAAGATGTGGTTAAGCAATTATGCTATTTTTGCAATTCTGTTTCAATAGTTCTGTTCGTGGGAAAAATCATGCCAACTTTTTGATTTGAAAGGGCATTGTGCCTCCATACTAAATTTTGCTGGCTCATTACAAAAGCTACCTCTTGGAAGTGTTCACAAGAAGACCATAATTATATTTTTACAATGCAATAAATATTGTCAAATTTGGAAGCTCATGATCGAAACATGAACAATAGAATGAATGGTAGGTGAATATGTTAGATTCAAAGGAAAATGTGAGAAGAACTGCCGTAGCAAGAAATTACTTCAAATTTCAGGAAATCTCACCATAGGGNGTGTCAGATGGTAGATCTATATCTTGTCCAATCAGGCTTAGCAGTTTTGTCATGTGACTTACAGAGTAGGGTGTTGGGTTAAAAACCTTATACGCCACAAACTTGCTTTCCACGACTTTCAAAAGTCTAGAGTCTGCTGCAAGAAAGAAGAACTACAATGTTTAATGCAATATATCAAGATGGGAAGAAGTGAGTTTCTTTTTCAAACATTTCAATTAGAATAAAATTTTTGTCAAAGAGATTAAACAAAATGAAATTTTATCCAGCTAGCTACTTAATAAATAGTCTGCGTTTAGGCCTATTTACTTTCATATAACTACGTTCCGGAGTGGAGTCGCTTAAATTTACCATAACCATGTATACGGTCCATGTTCAACATTCATATCTTATTTTGCTGTTCTGCAAAAAGGAACTCTCAAACACAGCAGACTTTTCACGGCTCTTTGATATTTTGCTATGATCTAGTGATCAAATAACGGTCGGTCTGGCGTGATCTAAGCGAGATGAGATAGAATGTAAAGATGAAGAAAGCACATCGACGTTAATGTTGCTATCGTATTTTAGGTTGTGTTTGCTTCGTCTGCATTTTGGGAGCTCCTATTAGCAACGAGATGAATACCAACTACCTGTCTAGTCAGTGTTTCATATTCAGCTAATTCAACTTGGTATCTAGCCCTAACAACAGTTAATATATCTATATACTTTGCGGACTAGCGCAACAGAATGAAATACACTACTCAACTAAACGGAATAATATATTCATGAGATATCGTGGCTGTGATACTGGCAGTGGCGGGTAGAGGGAAATAAGGCTCGATTGGAGAGAGTGATGGGAAATTTTTGTATTCATAATAGTTATTCCCTCTCGCTGGAATCATACATTTGTCCTCCTGCGGACAACGGCTCCAGATTATCCCGGTTCTTTTAAAAGGTTCGTATATTTAGACTGTAGTCGAATAGAAAGCAAGAATTGTTCATCTCCAAAATAACTATCCAAAAAACTTGAACCAAGCGTGCGTACATGAATCCAATTTACTACTGCATCCAAAGAGAAGCGCTATTGAATTCATAAATGTCTCTCTTTTCTCTCGCTTTACGTTCCTAAACTTGAATTGAATTTTTACGATTTCCGTCAGAGGGCCATGCAAAAGGCATTTGAAGATGCATTTCTTGCATGGTAAAAGACTTTTTAGCACTTATTTCATCACCGTAAAAGCATGCATGGAATAGAATATGCAATAGGCAGGCCTATTACTATGGGCCCAAGGGCATCGTGGCCGGGGGCAGGGGGCCATGGCCCCTAAAACTTTTTCCAAATAATGTTTATGGCATGCTCAAAGGCTTCACCACCCCACCCCCACTGTTAAGGATCGAGAAACATGTAATGAGTGAGTAATCCACAACAAGAAAGATACAGGATAGACTGGGATTTTATATTATCATACAGCTTACCAAAGACATACGTATCAAAAAAAGTCAAAGTCCTTTCCCGCACCCAATGGCACATAGGGCGGCGCCTATCTCCGTTTCTATAGCCCTAGGCCACGCGTCTGCGAATGCAGTGAAAACTACAGCGGGGGGCTGGTCCACTGGTAGCTCCGCGAGTTTAACGTTTCCATTCCATTCTCATATGTGGAGCGCTAGACGAGAAGGCAGTGAGTATCATTTTTAAAGTCTTTGTTATGACTCAGCCGGGGCTTGAACCCACAAGCTACCGGTTGTGAGGCAGACGCTCTACCACTGGGCCATCACTCCGGTTAGACATACGTATATGCTGCACAATATATGCGTCACAATTGCATCCTAACTTTTTGGAGCTAGTAATTGTTTAGAAGCAACAAATTGCCTAAAGATGGCAAGGCACGGTTGTTAGAACTTCAATTCTTATTAATTCCATCCTACGTAAGTGTTTGGGGCTCTCTACTTTTATATGTAGGCACAGAGGAAAGAAGAGAATTATCTGCCGTTTAGATATAATTAAAGTGAAGTCATGTTTTGCTTAGTTGCGTAAACTCGTCCTTCTAAGGTACTGACATTACCATACTAGTCACCAAGTTCTCAATTTTCTGTGTTTGATCAGAAAGAGGGTATATCTAAATAGGAGATTCGATGAAGAAAAGAGAATGGGTTCAGTGTTTGTTTACTTGAACACGCATTTTTTTATAAGAAAAAAGTTTATAAGAAAATGAGGCTCAAAAGGTCAAAAGCTTAAGAAAATCTTAAGAAAATCACGAGGCTCAATTTCCAAAATTTAGTGTTTTTATTGGCCAAAAATCGATATTTCGTCACTATTGCATTCAAAATGTTAAAAGTGGAATTCAAATTCAAGTATACAATATTAATAACGAAGTGGTAAACCATTTTGGCCAGTTTATTTTAATAAGTATTAAGAAAAAATTTGGAAAATCTCAGGCTCAATTTCGGGGAAAGTTAAGAAAATTGAGGCTCAGCCAAAATTATGGCTTTCTTATAAAAAAGACGTATATTCTGAAACTTTATACTGACATTTTACTTCTAAACATTCTAAGCTATCTGTGATTTTCTACTAAAAAAGAGATATTTCCGCTTTGAAAGGCTGTGGAATGTCAGTCAGAGGGTTCTGAATTGTCAGCTGATTGTCATTGAAAGGGGTGTTTTCATGATTACATTTATATGCCTAACTTTTTAGATGTGGTTGTTGTTAGTCGTAAGCGAAATGGAAGAAGCACTAGAGAGAACCGAAAGGATCAACATGAAGTGCATGGCAGAAACCAACAAGGTGAAAGAGATCATTGGGACATAGACTCTAAGCGAGATGGGAGAGATACCGAATGGAACCGAAGGCACCAACGTGAAGGGTATAGCAGAAGCCAACAAGGTGAAAGAGATCATCGGGACCTAGACTCTAAGCGAGATGGGAGAGATACTGAATGGAGCCGAAAGCATCAACGTGAAGGGCATAGCAGAAGCCAACCAGGTGACAGAGATCATCGGCACCTAGACTCTACGCGAGATGGGAGAGACACTCAATGGAACCGAAGGCACCAACGTGAAGGGTATAGCAGAAGCCAACAAGGTGACAGAGATCATGGGCGCCTAGACTCTAAGCGAGATGGGAGAGACACTGAATGGAACCGAAGGCACCTACGTGAAGGGCATCGCAGAAGCCAACAAGATGACAGAGATCATGGGTACTACTATAAAGATGGAAGATTGAAAACCCTTAGCTTCACCAGATATCAAGGAAATGACAGAGGGGAAGGGAATGCAATTGCTGGAGGAAGAGGTAGTTTATTCGTAGATGTTTACTTTTTGCAGTCCAAAGACAATTATTGGATCAACAAAACCATTGACTATTTAGACTTCTTTAGCAAATGGATTCAACATTATTATCATTTCTCTTGAAGTGAAAGCAAGTTTTACAGTTCATGATCAAAAGGACTCACCTACAAAGAAAAGGATTGGGGCGATTGACCGCTGTTAACTAGGTAGCTAAAAGGGGCTGAATTAGCTGGTGCCAATAAACTTCTCGATTATTAGACTCATAATTGATATTTAGAGCTTTCTTCTCTCTTTGTGAATTTTCATAAGCGTAGGAGAAGGGGTAGTGGAGGGGCTGCAACCCCCCTCCGTTAGGTAAATATCCGTTTCATTCGGGCAACTTTTCTGCAAGAACAATAGGAAATTCGGGCACCTTTTCTGACTGTTCCCCAAATCTCTTTGACCTTTTGGGCAGAAGTTTACAGTCCCCCTACAACTGAAGTCTCCCTGCGCCCATGTGAATTGTACGAGGTAGAGCATGTGAGTCCAATAAGCCATGCAAACAAAAAGACTGCCAAAAGTTACTTCCATAGCTATTTGGATAAACAATGACAGGATTTGTGTTTTTATTTGTATGTTAAATAATGGGTACCTATTAGTGAATAAATTACAATAGAAGGAGAGAAGAGTTTGATATAGTTCCAAACTGCATAGAGTGAAAACATTAGCACAAACTGCTAGCCAAAAATTACATCGAATGTTTTGCACCGTTATAGATATAGTTCATTAGTGTGACATCACGAAAATTCTATTTTTAGAATATTTAATTTCGGCTTTAAGTTCTGAAAAAGTTATGAGAAATAGTTACTACTGCCAAACGTTTAGCACAAGGAGAAAAATACAGAGGTTTTGATCGTCAAATGGTCATATTTAATCCCATCTTGACAATATTTGCCTACGAATCTCAACACGTGTCTAATTTGCAGTACTCTCTCAATCTATACTGTCAAGACAGAAAAATTCTAAAGATATATTTTAATGATGTCATAACTAATGAACTCAATAAGGGCAAACATTGATATATTGCTTTATTTTGTTCCTATGTAGTGCACAGTTCTCAGCAAAATTTTAAAAATCTCAAAACACTAAAGCACTATAATCGTAATGCAAATGGAGTTTCTTGAGAGTTTGCAAATTCTCCGATATATGATATGGACTTAGAAAATTGCAGCTATTGATAACATCGCATAAATGAAACTGTGAGTTACGTGAAATTGGAAAAACCCACTAGACTATTCTCACTCCTATGTCACTCATTGGATCACGCTGTTTTCTCCTGAAAAATGATGCTATAATATTTTGTTGCAAAACAGACTTTTGTAAATCTACTTTCCTTTGATGCAGTATTCACACTCTACATACAACATATGTCTGCCATTTCTACAGGAGCAAAAAGATCCGGCCGCAACCTGCCCTTCGGCAAACTTCTGGAGATAAGCACCATGCAACCTGATTACGCTCTTCTGGAGCTAATTCGCTCAAAGGAGGCATTGCAGAACACAATAGCGAGGCCTGACCTGAGAAGTGATTGGGTGAAGCTACTTACGAGAATCTTCTCTGTTGTATTGAATTCGATGTTGAAGCAAAATATTTTTGATATTATGTCATTGCTTCCGGGATCCAACTTCATTAAATTCAGGTTGTTGGCAGTCATTCAAGAATTACGTGCACTGTCACTGCAAGGTATTGCTATTGATCTCAAGCAGTCTATCAGCGACATTCTAGCCCTATTTGAACACTTTAATGATGCATTTCCTAGCTCTGTATCTGATCTACCTATTGACAATTTGCTCGCCGTCATAAGCAGATTGGATTTTGAAGAGAAAGAGGAAGCTCTTTCCAAAGTTGGTAAGTTAATAAGCCAACGTGACGATCTCATTGCAGAAAAGCTAAGTGAGCAGAAACCAGTAAAAGAAAAAGCCAGTTTTGCAATGCAAGGTCCACCTCCAGAAGATTTTAGGGAGCTTTCTGTAGCACCAACCATTCATGATATTGATACAGATAAAGAACCATACCTACGACCAATCAAAACAATTGGCAAGTATGAAGATGGCGAGGAATACTTGGATGTCCAATTTAGATTGCTAAAAGAAGACTTCACTGCACCATTGCGGGAAGGTATTGAAGAAATTACAAAGGGNGTGTCAGATGGTAGATCTATATCTTGTCCAATCAGGCTTAGCAGTTTTGTCATGTGACTTACAGAGTAGGGTGTTGGGTTAAAAACGTTATACGCCACAAACTTGCTTTCCACGACTTTCAAAAGTCTAGAGTCTGCTGCAAGAAAGAAGAACTACAATGTTTAATGCAATATATCAAGATGGGAAGAAGTGAGTTTCTTTTTCAAACATTTCAATTAGGATAAAATTTTTGTCAAAGAGATTAAACAAAATGAAATTTTATTCAGCTAGCTACTTAATAAATAGTCTGCGTTTAGGCCTATTTACTTTCATATAACTACGTTCCGGAGTGGAGTCGCTTAAATTTACCATAACCATGTATACGGTCCATGTTCAACATTCATATCTTATTTTGCTGTTCTGCAAAAAGGAACTCTCAAACACAGCAGACTTTTCACGACTCTTTGATATTTTGCTATGATCTAGTGATCAAATAACGGTCGGTCTGGCGTGATCTAAGCGAGATGAGATAGAATGTAAAGATGAAGAAAGTACATCGACGTTAATGTTGCTATCGTATTTTAAGTTGTGTTTGCTTCGTCTGCATTTTGGGAGCTCCTATTAGCAACGAGATGAATACCAACTACCTGTCTAGTCAGTGTTTCATATTCAGCTAATTCAACTTGGTATCTAGCCTTTGCGGACTAGCGCAACAGAATGAAATACACTACTCAACTAAACGGAATAATATATTCATGAGATATCGTGGCTGTGATACTGGCAGTGGCGGGTATCTCAGGCTCAATTTCGGGAAAAGGGAAACAAGGCTCGATTGGAGGGTGATGGGGAATTTTTGTATTCCTAATAGTTATTCCCTCTCGTTGGAATCATACCTTCGTCCTCCTGCGGGCAAAGGCTCCAGATTATCCCGGTTCTTTTAAAAGGTTCGTATAAGAAAATCTCAGGCTCAATTTCAGGAAAAGGTAAGAAAATTGAGGCTCAGCCAAAATTATGGTTTTCTTATAAAAGAAGACGTGTATTCTGAAACTTTATACTGACATTTTGCTTCTAAAACATTCTAAGTTATAAGTGATTTTCTTCAAAAAAAGAGATATTTCCGCTTTGACAACCCTTGGAATGTCAGTGAGAGGGTTCTGAATTGTCAGCTGATTGTCATGGAAAGGGGTGTTTTCATGATTCCATGGGTGAGCATGAATATGAAATTTATATGCCTAATTTTTTAGATGTGGTTGTTGTTAGTCGTAAGCGAGATGGAAGAGGCACTGGAGAGAACCGAAAGGATCAACATGAAGAGCATGGCAGAAACCAACAAGGTGACAGAGATCATGGACGCCTAGACTCTAAGCGAGATAGGAGAGACACTGAATGGAACCGAAGGCATCAACGTGAAGGGCATAGCAGAAGCCAACAAAGTGACAGAGATCATGGGCGCCTAGACTCTAAGCGAGATGGGAGAGACACTGAATGGAACCGAAGGCATCAACATGAAGGGCATCGCAGAAGCCAACAAGATGACAGAGATCATGGGTACTACTGTGAAAATGGAAGATTCAAAACCCTTAGCTTCAACAGATATCAAGGAAATGACAGAGGGGAAGGGAATGCAATTGCTGGAGGAAGAGGTAGTTTATTCGTAGATGTTTACTTTTTGCAGTCCAAAGAGAATTATTGGATCGACAAAACCATTGACTATTTAGACTTTTTTAGCAAAAGGATTCAACATTATTATCATTTCTTTTGAGATGAAAGCAAGTTTTACAGCTCATGATCAAAAGGACTCATCTACAAAGAAAAGGATTGGGGCGATCGACTGCTGTTAACTAGGTAGCTAAAAGGTAGCTAAAAGGGGCTGAATTAGCTGGTGCCAATACTTTTTTCGATTTTGGACTCATGATTGATATTTAAAGCTTTCTTCTCTCTTTGTGAATTTTCATAAGCGTAGGAGAAGGGGTAGTGGAGGGGCTGCAACCCCCCTCAGTTGGGTAGAAATCCATTTCATTCGGGCAACTTTTCTGAAAGAACAATAGGAAATTCGGGCACCTTTTCTAACTGTTCCCAAATCTCTTTGAACTTTTCGGACAGAAAGCTTACAGTCCCCCTGCACCCATGTGATTTGTATGAGGTAGAGCATGTCAGTCCACTAAGCCATGCAAAGAAAAGACTGCTAAAAGGTACTTCCATAGCTATTTGGATCAACAATGACAGGATTTGTGTTTTCATTTGTATGTTAAATAATGGGTACCTATTAGTGAATAAATTACAATAGAAGGAGAGAAGAGTTTGATATAGTTCCAAACTACATAGAGTGAAAACATTAGCACATACTGCTAGCCAAAAATTACATCGAATGTTGTGCACCGTTATAGATAGATTTCATTAGTGTGACATCATGACAATTCTAGTTTTAGTATAATTTAAATGTTGGCTTTAAGTTCTGAAAAAGTGCTTAGAAATAGTTACTACTGGCAAACTTTTAGAACCAGAGAAAACTACAGAGGATTTGATTGTCAAATGGTCATATTTCATCCCATCTTGACAATATTCGCCCACAAATCTCAACGCGTATCTATTTTGCAGTACCCTCTCATTCTATACTATAAAATTCTAAAGATATACTTTTATGATGCCATAACTAATGAACTCAATAAGGGCAAAAATTGATACATTGTTTTATTTTGTTCCAATGTAGTGCACAGTTCTCAGCTAAATTTAAAAAGTCTCAAAACAGAAAGAAAAGAGAACGCACTACAATCATGATAAAAAAGGAGTTTTCTTGAGAGTTTGAAAATTCTCCGATATTTGATATGAACTTAGAAAATTGCAGCTATTGATAATATCGCATACATGTTTTTTTTTATAAGAAACTCATTATTTTGCCTGAGCCTCAATTTTCTTAACTTTTTCCCGAAATTGAGCCTGAGATTTTCTTAAATTTTTCTTAACTTTTACTGAAATAAACTGGCTAAAATGGTTTACACTTTCGTTAATAATATTGCATATATGAATTTTAATTCCATCTTTAACATTCTGAATGCAATAATGACGAAATATCGATTTTTTGACTATAAAACATTTAATTCTAGAAATTGAGCCACGTGATTTTCTTACGATTTTCTTAAGATTTTGACGATTTGAGCCTCATCTTCTTATAAACTTTTTTCTTATAAGAAAAAACGTGTATATGAAACTGTGAGTTACGTGAAATTGGAAAAATCCACTAGACTATTCTCACTCCTATGTCACTCATTGGATCACGCTTTTTTCTCCTGGAAAATGATGCTATAATATTTTGTTGCAAAACAGACTTTTATAACTCTACTTTCCTTTGATGCAGTATTCTCACTCTATATACAACATATGTCTGCCATTTCTACAGGAGCGAAAAGATCCGGCCGCAACCTGCCCTTCGCCAAACTTCTGGAGCTAAGCACCATGCAACCTGATGACGCTCTTCTGGAGCTAATTCGCTCGAAGGAGGCATTGCAGAATACAATAGCGAAGCCTGACCTGAGACGTAATTGGGTGAAGCTACTTACGAGAATCTTCTCTGTTGTTTTGAATTCGACGATGAAGCAAAACATTGTTGATATTATGTCATTGCTTCCGGGATCAAACTTCATTAAATCCAGGTTGTTGGCCGTCATTCAAGAATTACGTGCACTGTCACTGCAAGGTATCGTTACTGATCATAACCAATTTATCAGTGACATTCTAGCCCTGTTTGAACACTTTAATAGTGCATTTCCTAGCTCTGTATCTGATCTACCTATTGACAATTTGCTTGCCGTCATAAGCAAATTGGATTTTGAAGAGAAAGACGAAGCTCTTGCAAAAGTTGGTGAGTTAATAAACCAACGTGACGATCTCATTGCAGAAAAGCTAAGTGAGCAGAAACCAGTAAAAGAAAAAGCCAGTTTTGCAATGCAAGGTCCACCTCCAGAAGATTTTAGGGAGCTTTCTGTAGTACCAACCATTCATGATATTGACACCGATAAAGAACCATACCTACGACCAATCAAAACAATTGGCAAGTATGAAAATGGTGAGGAATACTTGGATGTCCAATTTAGATTGCTAAAAGAAGACTTCACTGCACCATTGCGGGAAGGTATTGAAGAAATTACAAAGGGTCTTTCACGGTTTGAGAGAAAGCATGACATGAAGATTTATCGTGATGTGCATATACTCTATCCATCTTGTACAAATGCTGGAATAACACATACCATTACATTTGATGTTAGCCGTCTTCAGAATGTCCAATGGCAGCATTCACGTCGTATGATTTTTGGTTCACTGCTTTGCTTTTCTGCTGACAAGTTCAAAACATGTTTCTTTGCTAAAGTATCACACCGAGATGTGAAGGAGCTTGTAAAGGGTAGAATCAACGTTCGCTTTATTAACGGATTGGATGACATAGTAAACACTACAGCCAACGATGTGTACTTAATGGCGGAATCACCAAGCTACTTTGAAGCTTATTGCCATGTTCTTGAGGCTCTCAAAGAAATGAGAGGTGAAACATTACCGTTTTTCGATTACATTGTATCTGCAACAACGATTGCCCAACCCCCTAGATACATTCGTGAAACTTTTGACACTGCCCAATACAATCTAAGTGGGTGCATAACGGAGAAGGGTGTGTCATGCACAACTACACTCAGGAACATCGAAACTTGGGAAGAAAAGGGCGTCATGAACCAATCACAGTTAGCGGCAGTAAAGAAAGCACTGAGCAGAGAGTTTGTCATCATTCAAGGCCCTCCTGGTACGGGAAAAACTTTTGTTGCTTTAAGGATAACGCATGCATTTTTAGCAAATAAAGGATTATGGAATCACGAGGAAGAAAAGAACTCAAACATATTGCTAGTATGCTACACAAACCACGCCCTTGATCAATTTGTCGAGGGCTTGTTGGAAATGAATCATACAAGTATTGTGCGTGTTGGAAGTCGATGCAAAAGCGAAGCAGTAGACAAATACAATTTAAAAAGAAAAAGAGATTATTCTGGGGACGCAGTTGAATCCCTGCGACTTCTCTCGGAAAGTAAAGATGCAACAAGAAAGAAACATGGATTGATGGATAGACTGGACACAGTTACAAAGTCACTAGCAGTCATAGGAGTAAGCTTTTATAGAGGAAATATACTAGACCTTCCTTGGCTACGGCCCTTTATGCCACATCATCTTTGGAATCTATTCAACAACATGAATGACAACACGATGCAGGAGAACATTCCATTTCTTGAAATGTTCTTGGGTTTGTATCCCTTTCTTCCTTGGTTGACACAAAGTTTAAACACTGAGACTCACAAACTGAGGCTTAGAGCAGAAGAGCAAGTCTTCAATGATCATATCCAAAGGAGAAATAATCGTGCTTTGCAGGGTTATGATGAATATGACAGTGATGATGATGTTGAGTTTGTTGACATTGAAGGGGATGCAGAGGCCCTCGTTGATAGATGGGCGATAGGACAAGAGAACTATGCTCCTCTTCCAGTTACACAGGGCTTGTGGGAAGAAAATGAAATAGATGATAATAGAAGAGTCAAATTGCAAGATGAAGATGGGTTTATAACAGTACTACCAAGCAAAAGAGAAAGACAAAATCAAGCAAAAACGCAATTCCAGCAAACAGAAGCAATGACTAAAGAACAGGTTATGTCTATCAGAGATCCAATGGCCCTGACAATGCAACAACGTTGGAGTTTTTATAAGTACCTTGTAAATCAGTATCGTGAAAGAGCTAAGGAAAGATTAATTCCAATTTCTAAAGAATACGATGAGTGCTGCAAGAAGATAAAGGAGCTTGATGAAATGAAGGACGAAGCAAAACTTAGAAAAAGTGAGGTTATTGCCATGACAACAACATGTGCTGCGAGATATCGCAAAGCACTTGGAAGAATAAAACCAAAGATTATCATCATTGAGGAAGCTGCGGAGGTGCTGGAAGCCCACGTCATAACTTCATTGACAGAAGGAGCTGAGCACGTGATTTTGATTGGTGATCATAAGCAATTAAAACCAAAACCAACGGTTTATAAGCTGGCAAAAGAGTATAACTTGGTGCTTTCACTGTTTGAAAGGATGATTCGAAACGGAATGGATTGCCACTGCCTTGATACTCAGCACAGAATGCGACCTGAAATTGCAAGTCTCCTTCAAGACATCTACCCTAATCTTCAAAACCATCCATCAGTTTTGCAGTACCCAGATATTAAAGGGGTCTCCTCAAATCTGTTTTTTGTCAGTCATAAACACCAGGAGAAAGATAACAGTGAATTGAAAAGCAAGTTAAATGAGTTTGAGGCAGAGTATGTTGTTTCACTCTGCTGGTATCTGTTATTGCAAGGCTACTCTCCAAGCCAAATAACAATTCTCACACTGTATACAGGACAGCTATTGCTACTGAAGAGCTTGATGCCAAGAGAGAAGTTCGAAGGAGTGAGGGTAACGGCAGTTGATAACTATCAAGGTGAAGAAAATGACATAATACTCTTGTCACTCGTACGGAGCAATGATGAAGACAAAATTGGCTTTGTTGGAATGGAAAATCGTATTTGCGTTTCATTATCTCGAGCAAAGCATGGGTTATTCGTAATAGGAAACATGGAATTCATGGCAAAACGAAGTGCAACTTGGGAACGAATTATCGCTAGGGCAACTGCGAAGAATCAAGTTGGTCCATCTCTTCGATTGTTTTGTCGCAACCATCCTGAAACTTACATTGATGCAGAAGAGGGTTCTGATTTTAACGCTGCACCCGAGGGTGGTTGCAAAAGACAATGTGATTACAGAATGGATTGTGGTCATGTCTGCCAAAAGGCATGTCATTCTTATGATGAGAAACACCTCAAAGTAAAGTGCAAAAAGAAATGTGAGAAGATGATTTGCGATTCCCATCACAGATGCATTAAGACTTGTCATTACGAGTTTGAATGTGGTCCTTGCAAGACGCGTGTGCCTAAAGTCATCCCTCTTTGCAACCATGAGCAGCAGGTACCATGCCATCAAGATCCTGGAACTTTTGACTGCTTGTTTGAGGTAGTAAAAGCTTTCCAATGTGGCCATAGGGCCTTAATACCATGTCACAAAAAGAGCAATATAACCTGCTCTGTCGAATGCGGTGAGATCCTAGAATGTGGTCATACTTGCACTGGTACATGTTCTAAATGCCATCAAGGAAGACTTCATGTGCAGTGTTCGAAGAAATGCGAGAGACCTTTGGTCTGTGGACATGTCTGCAAGCAAGATTGCTCAGCAGAATGCCCACCATGTAAGAGAGTGTGCCGGAATGAATGTGAGCACAGCAAATGCAAAAAGACATGTGGTGAGCCCTGCACACCATGTGGTGAAAGATGCTTATGGCAATGTCCCCATAAGAAATGCACCATGTTGTGCTCCGAATTATGCGATCGTGACCCTTGCAATGAACCCTGCCCAAGGCTTTTACCATGTGATCACCCGTGTATTGGTTTCTGCGGAGAAAAGTGTCCTAGTTTGTGTCGCATTTGCGACAAGGAGAAAGTCGAAGAGATCTTCTTTGGATTCGAAGACGACGAAAATGCAAGGTTTGTGGAGTTGCTAGATTGCAATCATGCCTTTGAAAGTCAAGGTTTGGATAAATGGATGTGTTTGGATTTGAATGAAGATGAAACGAAAAGCATAAATGTGAAGCAATGTCCTAAATGTAAGACACCTATACAGAAAAGTAGGAGGTATGGAAATGAAATTAAGAAAACATTGCTCGATGTTGAAAAAGTCAAGAAAGTTGTAATTGATAGTCGCCAGAGAAACGTAAACATGTTAAGAGGCAGATTACGCTATGTGCTGGAACTAATCATTAAAGCCCCTCTACAAGTAAAGGGAAGGGTGCATCGTGTATTAAAAAGCTTGATGTTTCCCAGTGGCGCCTATCTTGATGGTGTTTTTGCCCACCCAAGTACTATGATTAACTCGCATTTATCAATGCACTTTCGAATGGTAAATGAAAATCAAGTTCAATGTTTAGAACGACTAAACAAGCTAATTCATGCTGATGGAATAAAAGAAGAGCCAGACTTGACAATATACTTAAATTTCATCGAAGATTTGTTTAAATGGTGCTTAAAGGAACATAAATGCTTGCAACAGACAAAAGATGCTGACCATGAAATCAAGCGTCTTTTTCTTTATAATGCCGTTACTGCTGTTGCATCTAAGCTACCATCAGAAGATACCAATTCAGCATCTTTACTCTCAGAACATATGCTGCTATTTCGAAGTGGTCGAAAATTAAGCGATGATCAAATGAAGGAGATGCGTTCACAAGTTGATGCTATTTGCAAAAAACATTGTATCGGTATCTTGACAGTAGAAGAGAAAGAAATGGTTATCAAAGCAATGGGGTTTAGCAAGGGACATTGGTACAAATGTCCTAATGGCCACGTCTACGCAATTGGTGAATGTGGGGGAGCAATGCAAGAATCGACTTGTCCAGAGTGTAAAACACAAATTGGTGGAACACAACATCGCCTTGTCGAAGGTAATGCTCATGCTGGAGAATTTGATGGGTCTAATTATGCGGCGTGGTCCGAAGCCGCTAATCTCCAAAACTTTGATTTGGATGAGTTAGATTTTTAGTGACTTCGCCTTATAATCAAAAGACGTCATTGCACAGTCTTTTTCTCTGGTAATTAACATAAAAGCAGCTTTTATTTTCATAAGATAATTTGCTCTGGGTATTAGATTAGTTAAGCCCTTATAACCACATCATTAAGACAGCTGGAAAAGTAACTCAATTACGTTCTTGTGGAGAGGAAGAAAATGACATTACAATATGAAGGAAAGAACAATATCGTCGTTTAATAACTGTACTATCAATATATTCTAGAATTGTTTGAGTCATCAAAAACTCTTGAATTTTCCCAACTATATATTTTTTATCATTAAAAAGGTCAGTAATTTATAACTCTGGGTACTGGAGCTGGTTACAGTTTACAAGGTGCTCAGATGTTTTGTACCTCTCATTGCTGTCTAAAAATTTTCATATTCCATATCATACTGCAGTTATCTACTTAAGTGTTGGTCGAAGTTTTTTCAAAGCACTTCAGTGTAGACACCGTACCACAGAAAACTTGGATCAGAAAAATAACAGCATTTTATTAATTTTGAATATAGAGGAAAATTTGACAAATACCTGGATACACTCAGTGTTCAAAAGACTTCTGCAGATCATTAAGTTAATTTTCTTCAGAATTTTTCTTTAGAAGATTCACACCGTTCAAAGACTCTCCAGAAAGTCTTCACACCCGCTCCAATTTCTTCCCACTACGGTACCCAGTGTTGTAAAGGAAGTTTAGGAAATTTATGATAATTTATGATGACTAAATATGGATTTAAAACATTACAACTAGGAGCAATTTATGATTCATCTGGATAGGTGTACTTGCAATTCTATATCATTGCTTTGCACGCTAGGCTTGTCAGCAAAGCCATACTGCTGTTCATTAGGGGGTCTCTTTTTGAGTATGTATGACTTACGCACCTGTTAAACCAATCCTTAGACAAGTAAGATTGCCTAGTAAGGCTGAAATGATTCATCAAGAGTCTGCGAGCATAGTTTACAAAGCAATAAATGGCCAAGCGCCTTCACACTTGTCCAGTCTTTTTAACCGCATTTCTGCAGTGAAGAATAGAGCGCTTCGTAATTCCAATTTAAATTTAAGCCCCCTATGATAAAAACCTTATTTGGGTAAAACAGCTTTGCATAAAGTGGAACCTACAGTTTCGCATTCACTGCCAAATGACTGTAGAACTGCTAATACTTTTCAAACCTTTGAAGCAAAGCAAAAAACTACGGATGCATTGCGTTATTTACCTGCTCCATATATATTTTTTTCATGTTCTATTTTCATCCGTTTTTTTAGTAGATATTAGTATACTGCAATTAAAACTATAGCTTATATCTGTATTTTTGCTTATATATATACATATATATATATATATATATATATATATATATATATAT